>VZSR01003809.1:12350487-12367203 GCA_013398615.1 Brachypodius melanocephalos
CCCACTGGACTCCCAGAGGACAGGAGCTACCAGGCCTTTCTATGGGATCACTGCTTCAGCGAGACCACTTCATCTGGACTGCTACCATCACCCTAACTAACAGGGTGTCAGGTTGTATTCTGCCTCTATCAGTGGTGGGTTTTTTTGTACTGTTGCTTTTACTTTATTTTACTTTATTTTACTTTATTTTACTTCTTTCTTTTCCTCCTATTAAATTGTGTTTCTGACTTGGAGCCTCTCACTGGTTTTCCTTTGTTCAAACCAGAAGAGGCAAAAACCTAAGCAAGATGTTACACCAATTCTTTTCTAATTCTAATTGATATTATTCAATAGTATGCAGTGGTCTAATGCTAAAGTAAACACCTGAACAACTATGAAGTGTGAAACTGATAAAGTGTGTAATTATTTGAACAATACAAATACTGACACCATGGTTAATTTTATTCAGATCATGTTTCTGATCATATGTATATATATATATATATATTTTAATTCATTCATTCATTAAACAGAGTAGTGCAGATATAAATTCTCTCTATACAAAGGAGAGTCACACCGAAAATTAGGGAAAGAGATGGAAGAACAGTAAATGCCTGGCTGCTCACATAGAAAGATCTTAATGAAGACAGAACAAAGTTTTCATCATGTTTTAGCAAAGTTCAGAAGGGAAAGGAAAGCTACATGAGAGGAAAGACAGCCCTCAGGCTCAGTGTAGCACTGTCTCACTATCCAAATAGCAACAGAAAAGAAACCTGAGCACAGTGCATGGTGTTTCTAGAACATGCTGTACACGCTCTGTTTCTCACAGTATGAGACATCTGCTCATCTGAGTAAGCTGAGTCTTTGTAGTTGAAATGGTGAGAAATCAAGAGAGAGAGAAAGGTTGTAGCACATATTGTTTCATTTGTTAAACTTCATAACTGATTTAATTGGGCAAAATGCTTGTCTTAGGATTTGTGTTTTTCTTTAATGTGAAGGAAGATTTATAAAAATTCCTTGAACATTATTTGCAAATAATATTGTCTTGACAACACCATATAAAGGTAAACACATAATATCACTTCTCAGTGGACCCTTTGTATTTAATATCTTGGTGTTTTTTGGTTTTTGGCTTTCTGCACCAGATGTGAACAGGACAAGCTTATTTAGCTGTCAATAGGGCCATTTGTTTGACTTCTGTACAGTTTCTCTTCAGTAAGTGAAGCTTTTTATATAGACAAAGATATTTTTACTTTCAGTAATTTTGTTTTACCCGAATCACATTAGGGAAAGGAAAGTAATGGGAGAATGGAGGACCTCCTGCAGGAGAAGATCAGGTCTGAGACCATTTAAGGAATCTGAAGAAGCAAAAGTCCATGGGACCTGATGAGATACATCCACAGGGCCTGATGGAATGGGCCATGGAAGTGGTTAAGCTGCTATCAAGCATATTAGAGAAGTTGTGGGATTGATCACACCTTCAGCAAGCTTGTCAACAACAAGTGTGGTGCAGTCGTTTCCCCATCCAGGGGGTCTTTGATGGGCTTGAGGGGTGCGTCCGTGTGAATCTTACGAAGTTTAACAAGGTATCCTGGTTTCAGCCAAGGACAGAGATAATCCTTCACAGTAGCCATCAGGGTGCAGACACTGAGGCTGTGTGGGCACCTCTACATAGTTATTCTGTGCCACTTACATCATTGCCAAGGCATTGAGTTAAGGGATTCTCACTTCCAAGAAGAAGATGGGCCTGGCCTCAGATGGAGTAAACGGATAGCATGTGCAGAGTCCTCTGCCATCCTGTTGGTTTTCTGGGGAAGCAAGCAGCAAATGAAGTGGTGGGATAACACTGATCCCAACTGGAGGGAATTTCCACCATTGTTCTTCATTATCTTGGACTTTGGGAAAAAAAAAAAAAAAAGTGTGTGCAGAGGGTACAGGGGTCATTTTGTTCTTTGTCTTGGGGAACCGTGTGGAGCAGGTTGGGTTGATCAGTCAGTGAGTATTTTTTGTCCACAAATCACCCTCTTTTTTATACCTTTGTTGTTAATATTGTTGCTGTTACTATTAATTTTCTTATGTCCCTGCTGTTTCCTGTAAATAGTTCTTATCTCAGCCTGGGATCTCTGCCTTGTGTCTCTCTCAGAAGAGCGGCTGAGAGGAGGGGAGCAGCTGGGTGGGGCTTCACTTCCAGCTGGGCTTAAACCATGACACAAACTCAGGTGCAAAGGGCTGCACCTGGCTCAGGACAATCCCTGGTGCCAATACAATCGCTAGGCTAGGCAGAAACTGCATTGGCAGGAGCCCAGAGGAGAAGCACTTGAAGATGTTGATTGACAAGCTCAACATGTGAGCTCACAGCACAGAAGGACAAACAAATTCTGGGCTGCATCAAAAGCAGCATGGCCAGCAGGTGGAGGGGAGTGGTCATCCCACTTCATTGTCATGAGACCCCACCTGGGGCACTGGACCTGGCTCCAGCACAGGAAGGACACAGATCTGTTGGACCAAGTCCAGAGGAGGACCACAAAAAGTATTATAGAGATAGAACACTTCTGTGGAAAGGCTGAAAGAATTGAGATTCTTCATCCTGGAGAAAAGAAGGCTCTAAGGAGGCCTTATAGCAGCCTTTAAGTACCTAAAGAAGCCTACAGGATTGCTGGAGAGGGACTTCTTACAAATGCATGTAGTGATAGGATAAGGAGTAATAGCTTTAAATGGAAAGAGGGTAGATGGTAGGTTTAGATTAGATATTAGGAAGACATTCTTTACAATGAGGACTGTGAGGCACTGGAACTGGTTGCCCAGAGAACTTGTGGATGCCCCACCTCTGGAAGTGTTCAAGACCAGGCTGGATGGGCCTTTGATCAAACTGATTTGGTAGAAGGTGTTCCTGTTCAAAGCAGAGGAACTGGGACCAAGTAATCTTTAAGGTCCTTTCTAACTCAACCCTTTCTATGATTCTAGATATGTCACTAATATGCCCAAGATAAACGGTGCTATGGAACTCCTTACTAGATGTCTCACATGTACTTCTTTTCCCATAATAACAATTTAGAAGACCAATTAAATAATTTCATCATATCTATATTTTACTGAGGATGACTGACATACTACAAAATATTTGAACTGTGTAATGCTAATAAGTCCAGTAAAGAAACAAAATGATAGCTCCTCTGTCTCCAAATGCTCTTTTGTCCTGCCAGCTTCAGGGAATGATGCAGCAAGAAACAGCTAAATAATGCAGATGAATACCTGGCTTTGAGATTGGTGTTACCAGCAGAATTTGGGGGGTTTTGGTCATTGGTCAGTTTATACCTGAGCCTGCTAACAATAAATGGGGCCCACCTGTCTCAAAGGAGGAAAAGGAGCACAGCTCTCAAGTTAGCAGGGCTCATTGAGAGAGCCCCAAACCACATCTGAAGGAGGCTAAGGCCATAGCCAGGCTTGACAGACCCTGGTATGGGGAGGACTATAGTGACTACCCAAGAAGTGAAAGGAGGCTTAAGAGGGAATACCTTGATCAAGCACCAGCAGCCAAAGACATGACGACAAGACAAGAGCATCCCTGTGCACCTCTACTGGGGTATTGACATAATCAAATACTTCTATGAAGTGCCTCTACACCAACACATGGAATATGGGGAACCACAATGAACTAGAGATCTGTGGGCAGTCACAGGACTTGGACCTTATTACAGTGATTCTAAGCAGATGAACAGAGGGGAACATGTCTGTCTTTCTGTCTCTCCTTTTTCTTTTCTCAAGCTTTCACAGAATCTTGAACAAGTTCCAGTAGAAGAGTAGGAAGCTCATATGGACCAGAATTTTCCAGGAAATCACAAAATCTTTGTATCTCAGCACATTTAGAAAGCAATGTGTGCTTATGAGGCGCTACTGTGTAATTTCATTATCTCTCTCAAGATAAAAAGAGTAAAGAGTCAAGAGTAAAAATATCCTTATTGAAGTGTTGTGTTTGTAACCGCAATAAAGGCAAAAGAATAAGTGCATTTCCTTCTACATATCTCAATTAAATAATGCTCTTGTGGTTTGCACTTCAACATTTTATTTTGATGCTTATTTTCTTTGAAAGTTCAGGGTTCATGTTTTCTGTAACAATTTTCTCTAGCTTTCAGTAGTTAGGTCATGAAAAATGTCTCTTCAGATAGAAATAGGTCTTAGGCCTTCCATATATGTATTAGATATAAAAATATGCTTAAAAGTAAGCTTCCTACCTATTCAAGAATAGGATTTGGAGTATCTAAATGTTTTAGATACTAAATTATCACATACATATACTAAATTATCACATTTTTCTATCTGGCATCCTCTATAATTTTTCTATTATCAAGAAGTTGCATGAAACACACACACACACACACACACACACACATATATATATAAACCAGTATAAGAGGATTTTTGTTAGGAATCAGAACTGGTTCTAGTGCAAGATGATATGGACATTGTAAACTTACAAGACAGGATGCAAATAGGCTGGAAATCAAGAGAGCTATGTATTTGCAGCCAGGAAGCTATTATTAAAATAAACATCTTTAGTTACGATTATGTAAAAAAAGGAAGTATGTCATCATATTGTTTAGACCAGGGCTATGTTTATAATTCTTAGTCAAGTTGTTCTTTCTTCAGTGGGTAGTTCTAGTAATTTAAATAGGACAGCTAATATGAGTAGTATTTGCAGTACAAAAATTTCAAAGTATTTGACATAACATGATTAAACAGCTATAGCTGGAAAATTTTTCTCTGTGTCCTTAACTTTCACTGTAATACTTGGGCTTAGCTTTTTCTGTGAATAAGCAGATGAGCTAAGAGATATTTTTTATTGCTGCATACACAGTTGAAAATGCATTGACTGAAATATTGGGGTAACCTATAAAACCCCTATGCTAGCATTTGATAAAAACTTACTGAAATGTTGCAGCAAATGATGAAAAAATATTAATATGATTTGAAGTTTGAAGAAAATGCTATCTTAAGAAGAAAGACTTGAAAAATATAATCTAGGGAAGATACAGTGACAGGATTAAATTCCTGCATTCAAGGGTACAGTCAAGCTAATAATAACTGAAGTACGGGGTTAAAATGAGGGATAATTTCTGGACATTTCCAGATAAAGTTTGAGTGAGTGGAAGAAGGAAGAATATAAAGTCCTTCCTGTAAAATAACACTCCACACACAAGAAGCAAGAATATTGGGAAATGAATTTGTTGAAGAAAGGTTCTTCAGGAGACCACTGTAACTAGGCCACCTTGTCTCCAAAAAACCAGTTCTGTTTCCATGGGGAGATGTCATTACCAAAAGCCCCTTGTATCTTTCAGAAAAAGGCACCTGAAGGCTTACAAATTCAAAAGGAAAGATAACATTTTTTTAGCAATGGTAGTCTTTAGTCAGAAGAAAAAATGTTGAAAGTATTGATGGATTGCCTGTCATTTGATATACTCAGAGACTGCCATCTTTTTTTATCAGCACAAAACTCCCGGGTTTAGTGTAGTGGCAGCAGGTTGAAAATGGCCTGAGATGGGGTGAACTGTGTAAAAATTTATCAGATGTGGACAAACAACTCAAACTTTCATTACTGGTTATTTCAGCTGGAAGAGCTAGTGCTTCACTATTTCACAGAACTACTGTAAAATTTAATTCAATTATGTTTATAAGGTACTTGGGCTCTTTCCCATGGAAAGTACCCCAGAAACAGAAGAGATTATTAGTAGCAGATGACTGCACAAATTGGTGCTTGAGAACATCCCTTAGTGTTTCCCCATAAGAAAAATGCTGCATAAGCATAATTTGGATGATGACCAAATCATACAGAAGAATTCTTGTCCATGTCTTCAACAAGACATAGATGTTTATGGAGATTGAAAGCTGCTCAGTGACTTTCATTTTACCTTTTCAACTAATTTTTATGTCCATGCCAAGGGAATGAGGCACATTTGGAATCTCATGCTTAAGAAAAAGTGTGTGATTTATACAGCACCTATTCTGACATCACCTGTGGATTCATTCTCACTGTGTTCTGCTTAGGGAAAATGAATCTTGACTTGCATGATTTAAAAATTACATATTGCATATAGTTGTAAAGGACATGCTGGCTTTCCTACAGGATTACTGCCTTTCCCTCTTTTAATGAAGAATTTTTCCTCTCATCACTAACCACAGAAGTGTATGACCTCTGACTTGATATCATACTACCTTTTGCCCTTATTTTTGGTGGGATACAATATACCTCTGTGCTCATTCCTACTAACACACAGGAAAGTAGATTATTTGGTTGATGTGGATGTCTGGAGATCCACCTCCTCTCTGTCCAAGATGAATGAAATACATTCACACATTATTTTCCATACCCATTCAGTCATTGTTCTTTTTAAAATTCTGTTCCTTCCTTTCTATACATATATTAGAGGATATATTTCTGAAAGCTCTAAGAGAGAAATCAGAGTCAAGGAGAGTGTAAAAGTTAAGGAGGCAAAAAAAAAGAGGAAGTATCTGGCTTTCGCACAGCCTACCTCTACATCAGACGCCTTTCAAAGAGAAAGCAGTGATCCACATTGCAGCATTAGTGCAGACATCAAAACGGCAGAAAAGGAGAAGCTGAGGGAGTTGCACATTAAAGGCATCAAAGTAAATTTATGTCTTCCCATATTATTTTAGGACCATTTTAAAAATGCTTCAAACAACACATCCACCCAACTATTAGGACAGATATAATGTATGAGTTCAGGCAGACAGTTTGTGTGTAGACCTCGTGTACCTATAATGCTTTCTCTGAACACTCAGGCCTCTCCATCCAAACTGCTGCAGCCTTGAGTGTAGAGGAAAGATTGGACTTCTTATGTAGGGTGCTTGTCAAAGTCCTTTGGCAAGAATATAGGACTGCTTGCTGCCTTTACGTATTTTGTGCTTGTCTCTAGTCCTCCACTCTCCACTGCAGCCTGGATGACAGAAGAGACAGCTGTGAAGCAGCCTTTTGTTGCATTGCCAATGGCCACTGTGGTATGGCCTTTTTCAGGGGTGTTTGGACAGAAGGTATCATTCCTCTAGGCATCTGTTCCTGGGAAAAACTTAGGCTACCCAGTCCAAATCCATTTTTTTGTTTATCCATGCTGCACGTGCCTGTATGAAGGAGGCTCAGTCTTCTCTTTTAATAATTTAGGGCAAAGAGCTAGCAGAGAGCTCCACAACTGCAGGAGAATTGTCCTTGAACTTATATGCATGGATAAAAATAGGCCTTTAGTACAGTAAGGCAGTAATCTGAAATGTGCTTTCTGGCTGCCACTACATCAAACAACCTTTAAAACTGCTGCCACTGTCTCCCAGCCTCCCACAAGCAGGAGATGAGGGATCTCTTCTATGTCTTCGTACCAGTGGCAGCACCAAGGCCAGCAGCACCCAGTGCAGAGGTGCCATGCCTGTCTTCATTTGGTGCTGAATGAGGTAATTTCCTTCTACCTCAAACTGTGCTTTCATGATTTTTAATCTCCAGGTTAAATCACCTCTAGGTAACCCAGGTTAAGATGCAGAAGGAGCAGAACACTAACCTAGCTTGTTCAAAGCCATGCAGACACACAAAGGGCAGAAGCTGTGAATAGATTCCAGGCCTTCTTACTCATATTCCCATGTCTGCTGCACCAGAGCTTGTTGCTTATGTTCCAAAAATAAAAGACTTTTCTTTGGAAGATTCCCCATTCCACCCTTCTTTCTTACCCTCTTCTCCCTCTTTCCCTATCTTCTCCAGATGTTGGATGAACAAAACTCCTGTACAAACTGCCTCTGCCTTTATGAAATGGAGCAGAGCATGGTCCTACATAAGGGGGATGCTATCTGATGTGGTGGCAGTGTAGACATTCTTTTCTGTCTTCTGCCAAAGCTCAAATGGATTACCTTGGCCAACCCAAAAGGTCTTCTGTTACCTAATTTCTGCTCCTAAGTAACATAATAGGATTTTTTTGATGTTTGATTCAGTGACATTTTTGTGATAGCTTGTTTTTAGCACAAGTAAAGGTATGAAAAGAAATTAATCAGTTCTAACGCAGCTGCCTTGCTGGTACAATATTAAAGCAGCTGATTATGGGTACTTAAATGAAGGAAATTAGAATTATGATCAGTTAGTACAGAAGCAAATATGTGATCCACAGCCTGATGAAAATGTAATTCAACAATCCTCTGTTGTGGAAACAATACTGAACCATAACAGGGACTTTTAATGTGATATGAAGATGCTTGTGAGGTTCTGCAATGCATGTCCTGCCCTGCAGAAAGAACTTGAGCTGCAAGTACAGGTGCTGGGCTCACCAGAGGGTGATGAGAGACAGGCAGGATGAAACTACTTATGTTTGAAAAAGAATAATTGCTCTTTCCTTCATGCCTTGATATGCTCCTCACAACCTGATCCCAATCACTGATCTTTGCAGGTAGTGAAATTGTCTATTCCCCTTTTTGTTTTAAAGAATTTGATCTAAAACCTCCTTTCCTTTGGTGCTTTCTAACCCATTGATTGTTTTCTCTGTGCCTAAGAGACTAAAAGAGAAATCTCTAGCAGAGAAATAAGTCAGTGTGTTAGTCTTGTTTCTAGATGTACCTGGAGAGTATTCCAGAGCAATATTTGCCACTATATAAACACTGTACTTTCCACTGTTGCTTACTGGGGTCTTGACTTTGTCTAGTATGACAAAGATGTAACCAAAGTGTGGCAAGAAGTCTGGGAGCCGAAAGACACCATTCCACAGCTGCAGCTTGCAGACTGGGAGTTTGATATCCCTCCCATAAGTGAATACCTGGGAATAATTAAGAAAGCACTTTGTTTTTTCCTTAAACTGCTAGCGAACTGCAAGCATCTTTAAAGAGCACAAGAAGTTTTCTTTGAGGATGAAAGGAGGAGATAAAAAGTCATAGGTCAGGGGTTTTTCACATCACTTCTATCTAGATATGGGCAGTGATGGCTTGCAGATTGGCTCTGCTAACCTATACAGAGAGCATGAAAGCACTGCTCTAGCATTTTTCATCTTGTTTGTAGACCCTCCCACCCCTGTGTTTGTTACTGTCCTTCCTACTCTCCTTCATCCTTTTTGCTGCACAAGGCTGTTTCATTGCCCTCTCTTCGTCATGCTTCTCTTAATATTAAGCAATATTTCAGAGCAGAGCCTCCTTTAATAGGCTCCATTCTGTATGTTTGCTGGTAACCAGTCTAATGCCAGAAAACATCTTCCATTCCAGTTGTGTGGGATGCCAAAGACTTCTATCAAAAAGGCTTGTATGATACCCAGGGGAAGGCTTCCAGATACTTGCTGTTATTTTATAACAAATTATAAGGAGATGAAGGTGGTAAAGGACACTGTCAAGATCTTACAATGATGTTAGTAACTTTTTATCATGGTAAAACTCGAATTATTTTCAGTCTTGAATCACCACAGCAAATATTGTATCTGATAGCTAAAAAATCCTGGGATCTTACTTCCATAATATGTCACTCTGCTCACATTCATTATTTCAAATAAGACCTGCAAGCATCCCCCAACATAATTTCATGATCACCCCACCTGCCTTGCATTATATTTCTATTTAACATTGAAATAAGTGAGTGCTATGGGTAACCTAAAATATTATTGTATTCCATATCTATCTGTTTCCCCTGCCCACATACTGTCTCTCTAAGACCTGGTGCCATGGCCGGAACCCCAATTTTGGGGTAGAATGCTGACAGGCTGGTTCTGCCCCCACCCCGACACATCCATGGCTCAGAAAGAGCAGCACCAGCCCCATCAGAGTCCAGCAGGTGTCAGGAAGAAGGGAAGGGTGGTGGCACTGATGCCACGCATGCTGGCAATTCTCATCTGCCACTAGAACTACTGCGTAAGCTCCTACTTTCCCAGGAACTTTGCCACCATCCTTTGTCTCCCAGACCTTGTGATTGCATGCAGGGCACTGTCCTGGGGGGAGGAACAGATGCCATTTTCTCTGTCTCCCTACCGAGGTCACCTGTGGTAGGCACCATCTAGGAAAGGGTATTTGTGCCATCTTGGGCATCTCTTTGTTCTCAGGGAAGCTAGTGAGATTTAGCAATTTTGTATCTAGTGATTGTTTACTTGTTTTGTTTTTTATTTTTTTTTCCTGCTGCTGTTTTGCTTGTTAGAAAGCTTTTTTTTTTACTCATATCTATTTGTATTTAATTTCTCCTTATTGGTGGAAAGGGATTGGTTAAAACTAAGGCGAGGTAACTCATTTTAGAGTGTCTACTTCTTTAAATTGTATTAAACCCAAACAGCGAGAAAAGACCTCTCTTACATTCCATAATTTTTTTTTCAAATATACATACCAACAGGAATACATACTTGAAAACAATGAAAGCAAAGCAGTGAGGCACTGGCAAATCAGAGGCCTGATAGTTTTCCTTTAGAGTGTGATAATCTTCGCTTTTGTGCTGGAAGTTATAACCCTAATTCCAGGCAGATGCAGAAGAGCAGAGGCTTTGATATTGTGGTCACAGATATGTGCATTAGGTGACATGCACAGTTCTGAATCTCTTCCATTTAATTAGTATGTATGACTGTAAAAGATGGAGATGGATTAAATTCCCAGTCTGGAAACAGCAACTATTTAGAGGGAAGCTTCTGGAGGTCAATATTTCTTGGGCCACGTTCCTGTTAAATCCATCTTCTCGGTGTTCTTTGATTTAAGCTCTACCAGGGCAGCTTAGTAGTAACAAAATAATTATACTTTGACTTGCTTAAAGGTGTTTTGTGGGCAAAACACATCTCAAAATAACTCAGACCCAGCCTTATCTCTTGAATATCTTGATTTGTTTATATCAGTTGGATTTTCACTTAAATTTGAGAACTTTTTGGATGAATGATGAGTACCTACTGGAAGATAAATGCATACAGAGACGCATCCTAATTCTGAAATTTGTTCAGGCTGCTGAGTACAGAGCAGTACGAGAAACAAATAAAGCTTCCTGAACGTGATCAAATGCTACACCTTGGCACAGGGATAGGGAGAAATCTGCTCCCCTCACTGCAACTGTCCAGGTTTGAAGTTGATTCTGTACTTCATAAAAGCCTGGTGAGATACCAGAAGGATTTTGCTCAGGTTCAGACAAGCAAGCTGAGCTAATTCCAACTCTAATAGTTTATTTTCTTCAGAAAACTGTGTTTCCTTTAGAAAGCTGTGGGGGTCAATTCCTCATTCACAGGAGATTTTTGGCCTTTTGTTCCTCAAGTCTAGTCAGAAATGCTGATAAAATAGAGATTCCAAATCTAACTATCAAACAGAAAACATAATCACAGGTTGATAAATCTAATAGTTTTCACTGTCTGTCTAAAAACTTGCATGTGAAGTTGACATATGTGCATAAATCTTGCTAGGAAAAGCAGGTTAAAAAAAGCTGTCTTATAACTGTTACTGAAGAAAGATCTTTTTTCATTTGTCTTGTAAGTAAATCTCATGCACTACTATTTACATTTTTGTGCCAGAATGTCTCTGTGTTGTGATTACCATTTAGGACAGCTCAAATTTGAAAGCAGCATTCCGCTGAAATGCCTGAATATCCATGGACATATTCCACCCCAACATCTGAACTTTCTACACAGGGTTCATTTTGGGTTGGTAGGTTTGAAGAAAATCAAGAGAATAGACAGAGTCTAATTTCCAGTGTCATTTACCAGTTGTTCAAAAGGAAATGAAAGAAAATAAGGAAGAGAGTAATTATACTGTAGTTGATACATTTTTAGCAGTACAATGTGTGAGAAGTGGGACAAATGAGGACTGTAGAACCGCTGAGGCCAAAGAATCTTCTCTGTCTGGGGGAAGGGCAGGTCAAGCTTTGCCCTAGTGAGGCAGTGAACTGCCCTACACACCCCAGACCTAAAGCCCCTAAAGCAGTGGTGTCTGCCAATCATGAAACACTGGAGATGGTGCTCTACTCTCCTCTTACTCCACTTCTGAGTGGCCAAATGACTGGAAGACCCACCTGGGGAAGGGCCCAGGAAGGCCAAGGGGTCAAACACAAGGACATCATGTTTCTCTAGCCTTACCTTTCTCTTAGAGTTTGTATCCGGACACCGCTGGAACCCAGGAGTTGGTAGCTATATGTCTCCTTTTCTATATCTTTTCTGTCTTTCTCTCTTTCTCCTTCTTCTAATTCCTTCTACTTGGAATACTTTGAGCAACTTAACATCAAATGGGTTTAAAGTTTTCCAATTTGAATAGGTCAAGTTAATGCTGTAGGAAGTGCTTTATGTTGATTGGATGTTGTACTAAACCTTTTGCCAAACTTCTCTGATTCTCCTAGTTTCCTACTAAACCTTAGTGTTATTTTGATCTCTTGAGATTATCTTGTCAGTATTTCTCCTCTGTGTCCATCTTAGATTACATAAACCATTGTAAGCCCTTTTAAAGTCTCATCGAACAAGTTGATGGGGGACTTACACATGACTACATTTTGCAAAAAGGAAATTTGCATCTCTCTCAGACCACTCTGAAAATTAGTTGCTCCTTTAGTGGGAGAGTTGGTGCTATGTATACTTTTGTAGTAAAAACATGTTGACTAGGCTTGTTGAAAATAGCTTGAGCATTCAAGTACATTACACATGGATAACTTTATCTCCTAACCCATATCCCTCCTGAGAGATTATAATTCGAAGTCAGCTATGTAGAATAGGAATTGTCATTTTGTATAGTTCCTAACTGTG
The DNA here is from genome assembly GCA_013398615.1 of Brachypodius melanocephalos. Taxonomy (NCBI): domain Eukaryota; kingdom Metazoa; phylum Chordata; class Aves; order Passeriformes; family Pycnonotidae; genus Brachypodius; species Brachypodius melanocephalos. Next base: position 12,363,174 of record VZSR01003809.1, read on the forward strand.
GTTAGGTGTCTGTTCTTGGTTTAATAATGCTAGTCCTTGAATACTATTAAAATATATTGATTAAGGTCTGTTATTTCTTGGCCATTGTCATGGATTTGAGTGAGGCTTATTCCCTTCCCCCTCTGAAGCACTCAAAGAGACTGTGATTTTTCTTCTTTTGTCTTCATATCCTTTTTTTTTTGGTTTGTTTTGTGTATGTACCAGTTCATCAAGCCTTTGATTTCCTCCTCTGGATTTCTTCACTTCTCATACATCTTCCTTAAAAATGTGTTTTCACAAAGTAGATGCTATTTTAGCTGAAATAGGCCAGAAATATCTCAGTTGTAAAACTGTGGTTTATAATCTCAGTCTTTGGGAGGAAACTTGTTGAAAATTTAAGAGTGTTAATTCATGTTGAATTTCCGTTTCACTGTAAACCCTGTCTGCTCTTTTGGCAAAACTACTCCCTAGCCTCATCCTCAGTATTTATATAGCTGGAGATTCACAGTAACCATAATTTCCAATAACACTGAGAAAGTAAACAGCTTAAATATTACATAATTTTAATAAAAAGACTAATGAACTGTTACAAACTTGGATCTAAACAAGGATATCCGCTCTGTAGACACATTTTGCATTGCAAATGTATCATTTGTCAGTGTTAGAGTAATGTACTAGGAAATAAATTTTAACAATTCTCTGTGAGCAGCAAGCAATACAGTGTACAAGCAAGGAGGGTGGGGGAAAAGTGGATTCAGTAGATCTTTCAGCCACTCTTAGCTCATTATAAGCAAAAATTTAAGACGTCTTTTATTAAGCTTCCAGCATGACCTAAAATTTATATCCCCACTCTGAAGAACTAAATAATGATTAAGCCATCATGTCCATGAGCTACTTTGAAATAAAGCCTAGATGGTCTTTCAACATCCTAGGCTCAAAACTAACCTGGAATTTTCTAGTCTGAGCTGTTCTATTTTTCTATGGGGTTTTTTATGCAAATAGAGGATAGAAGAAAAAATAATGCCTTCAATAACATTGCTCAGAAGGAAAGGAAAGATGATAGATCAAGATACTCATTGTGGTCTTAAGCCATATATAACTTTGGTTTGTTGGTTGTTTGGTTGGTTGGTTGGCTGGTTGGTTGTTTTAATCACAAAGTTTTCTGGTTGTATCAGGTTATGCTCAATGGAGGAAGACGGCCCACTGGCTGTGCTGAACAAAGGTACTGGTGTACTGATAAATGTAGAGGGATTTACTTTACCCAGCTGAATGTAACTAGTGGCATGCAGGTGAAGCATTGATTAATAGGACCCAGAAAATTAAGCTCACCCATTAGGCAACTAATACATATGAAGGCATCCTGTCCTAAAGAAATTAAAAAAAACTTTGCATACATCTGAACAATGTCTTGGACTGCACATTCACTGGATATTTCAAGATAAAACAGTACTTACTGATGGGCAGTACTTACTTACAAACATGTTCTGGTTTGTCTGCCATCACTGAAAGGCTGTCTGCAGCATAATAATGTACTAACCAGGATCTTTTGCTTTGTACCTTCACAACATGTTGTTTGGGAGGAGGAGGAAAACAAGAGAGAAGGGGAACAAGATATATGCTTCTGGAAACACACTGGTCTGGAGTTGTAATGATTGAGTATATGTCTGTGGCAGCTTCTGAAACAACAGCACAGGCATTTTTTCCACTGCAACTTAGCACAAAATATAGACAAAACAAAAATCTTCCCCACACAGTGTTACCAACAAAGCTAAGAGATGGAATCCCAGTATGACCTTTCTACCTTTGTGGGCTATGACATGATGTATTTGTAGGGAAAGGAGAAGCCAAAAAGGCATTTTGAGGTTGAATTTGTCCGCTGTGTGACATTTCAGCAGTAAGCACGATCTGCTGCAATGAAGAAGAAATAAGAAGACATACTTCCTCTCTGTTTGGAGATCCATTACAATGTAGTTAATTTGGTTTATATTTTCTATTTGTTTTGATTATTTTTCTTTCTCTTTTTATTTCTAATATTCTAGTTAAAGAACCAGCTGAGACATTAGTATTACTCTAAAAGATAGTTTCTGATGTCTTACTATGGTAAAATGGAGCTAATTCTGTGGTAGGTAACATAGGGAGACTTCTTCTTTAAGATCTTGACTGAAGCTTGCCGGTATATTTTTGTGGCTTGCTGGTAAATTGTCTCTGGAACAGAGCTGATAAAAGGCTTTCACAGAGGAGATGCAGACAATGTCCAGCCAGTGGATTGCTTTGACCCTTAGTGACAGTGGTGAGAGTGCTGGCCATTTGTCATGACTAACGTCCCTCTCCAGAAACCTCACAAAATCCATCTAGTCGTACAAATTTCTATGGAACCCTCCAGCTCGCCAAGCAGTCAAGGAAATAAGGTGAACAAGAAAAAGAGCAGGCCCAGATCATTGCCTAAACCTGGAATTTTCCAAGTTCAGCTGTTCTTGAGTAATGGCAGAAAAATTTCTAGATCATGTCTTTACGCTTACGTTTTTAGTGCCCATACTTCAGAAATAGCTTGTGAGACTGCTCATAGACATAATCAGTATGCTTTTTTTTTAAATTAAAAAACGTGCATGAGGATTCTGAGGTCTGGACGAGAATTAGAAGAGGTTAAGAATACTGGAAAGAATTAGGTACTCAATTCAGAATAACAAGAAAAATATTTGCAACAGATGCAAGATTTTTTTTTAATCAAGCTACCCTTTGAGTAAATTTTCATTTTTATTAATTTGTATACTATATCTCTCATATCAGAACCTTTATATTCCACAAAACCTTTTTAGATTGTAAGTGATCAAAGTATGCAGTAGACACAAACTGAAGCAGACAAATTGTGAACAAAGTCCCATGTTCCCATAACTTTACTGACGATTTTTCATTTCCAATAAGACCAATGACTCAGAAGACCAATCTCCAAAATGTAATGCTAACTTAAATTAATTTTTGACACTTAATGTGAACACAAAGATTTTTGCTTCTATGAAGATAATTCCCTAATTGTATTAATATATGTAATTATACTCAAGTATCAGAATCTGGATATTCCTTTTCTATTCCTTTCCTGACTTCTGTTGTCTCTGTAGCTTCTTTATTGCCTGCCCTGAGGACAGGATAAGTCCCACTGTAGAACTGCTAGTAAAACGTTACTTCATTGTATGCAAATCAGCAATGATTTTTGGATGCTCACAGGAGTGGACAAGACTCCTAAACTACACTTCTGCTGCTACAGCACCTAAGTGTACTCTCAAGAAAAGTCTGTAGTCATCCAAAGAGAGTTAGGTAAGTCCTCCTTTGGGTAGGAAACTGCTTGAAAATGGGTATTTTTCCCTGCCCTCTACTTAGATTGTTGAGGGCTCTGCCAGCACTAAATACATTCACTGGTTTCTGTCATTCCTTTGAATTGGTGTTCTGCAGGTCCTCAGGCAGTAATAGCAGATCTGCTGGTGTTGCTGGTGACTGATTGTCTGGTGTCTGATATGGAACACCCATTTTGTGTACATGTCCATGTGAAGAACTAAGTAGTTTATCCCCATGATGAACTAAAGAAGAGTGCAAGGATAGGCTGGTGTTGAAGTTTTTTTCAGGTTTTTTCCTTTTTTTTTTTTTTCTTTTTGCTTAAAGGAATTTGTTTTCCCCATGATTTCTGGGAGACAAAGTGCTTGGTACTTAAGGGTGCTTGACCAAAACAAAGAGTTGCTCTGGAAGGGGGAGATAACCTGAGTTTCTGGGGCAGGTAAAAAACAGAGCTGGAGGAAGCTTCACTCTCTTGCTCTCTGGGCACTCATTGGAGAGGACACAGCCAGGCTGTTTGCTTGGTCCAGGAGAAGTTCCACTCTCACCAGAAAGGTCCAGTCCTGAGAATATCTACCATCTCTGCTCAGATGTCCAGGAATTCTGAGCTCACCTCCTCCTGCCCTGCTGGACCAAAGCCGGCCCTGTGTGCCACCGTGGCTTTTTTCTTCGGCACTGCTTTTTGTTTGCTACAGTGTGACTCTGCATTTTCCCCCCTGCCCTGCCG
>VZSR01003809.1:12367303-12438902 GCA_013398615.1 Brachypodius melanocephalos
TTGTCTTTTTTATCAATTTGATTCATATTCATTTATAACAGAGGCAAAGACTGCTTGTCATGTGCTTGCATATAAGAAAGCAGAAAGGGGCATTTACAGGTGTTGCCAGCCTGGAGAATTTCAATAATAAAAATGTACCCAAATCAGTGATTATTGTTTTTTCTGTTATTGTTGATTATTTGATTGCCATTTCCCTATTTCAATTTGCAGAGAATTGAGGACAAGTTTGCAAACTTCATTTGGCACTACAAAGACTAGATTTATTTTTTTTTAAATAAACCCTAATGTAAAGATTTTTATGCAGTCATTGAACTCCAGGAACTGTAGTTTAAGAAAGATTTATAGCACACTGGCTATGAAAACTTAAAAGAGGGAATAAGCAAATTTTTTACCTTCGTGTTTTCTCATTTTTCATAGCAGGTAGTCCAAACTGAAAGGCAAATCCTTATAGCTCTGGAATTAGTAATATACAGATAACACTATAATCCTGTCAACAATTTTATCTTTTGCACAACTTCCTGGATCAGCCAGCAAGTACTGTTTTAAGTTTTCTCCACAACATCTTTTATTATCAGCTGGAACACAGAAAATGATGCAGAGGAATAAGCAAAGGAACTTTGCCTTCCATAAATCTGTTCCATTCAATATCCACATAGCATAGTGTAAGCACCGTTATAGAAATTATGTGCTTTTGAAGAAAATCTTTTTCTTCCATCTTTAATTTCTGTGACCAATTGTGGGTTGAGGTAGAACATTCATGTTACAAATGAAAAATCAGAGTTGAATTTAGAGTATTTGGTCTAGATCTCAATTTTATCACACCTAGGAACCAAAAAAAAGAACACACAGGGAAAAAAATATTCTTGTTTCCTTTTTTTCTGGCATCTTTTTACAAAACTATGCAGTAGGTGTGCTGGGATATGCAATAAAGTAGCCAATACCCATATTCTGTTGTTTTGTTCAAATTCAGTAGGTAACCAGTGTCATAGTGTCTCATACTTTAAGAGAATCCTGAAACAGAAAGGTTGCTGCAAGCAACAGATAGTTGTGACCATGCTCCTATTACTTTCTGTTACAGACAGTATCACAGACTTTTCTTTCTATAAAAAATGCAGGAATTGCATTTTCAACATGACAACCAGAAAACACCATGAACTTTTCTATGTATGATATTTTCTTTTAATTCTGTACTATCAGTAGTTGAGTAAATTCCAACAAAATTTTAAAATAAGGAACATCTGCCTTCAGAGAACACACTGTACTCTTAAACATATGGTAGCAGCATGCTCGTAAAGTGCAAGAAAACATAAGGAGTATGTTTACAGATTGGTGCAGTGAATTTAGCACTATGAAAAACTTTCATGCTGTGCTGCAACCTATTGCACTTTAGTCAGTGTTAACAAAAGTGTTTTTCTTGAGCTCACCCTCCTCTTGTCAAAGGTTGACTGGGCGGGATGGAGGGTCTGTGCTGGTTGTGTCAGTGCAACCCCTTCAGAATACTGTGCCAGGAAATGCATTTGAGTTTGGTTAAGAGGCAGACTATGAATAACTTATCAAGAATACAAAGCAAGTGGGGAGCAGATCAGAGGCAGAGGGGAAGAATTTATAATTGGCAGCATTGACTGTACTGGCATAAACAGCTCATAATTGTTTAGGGGATAGGTATTTGATGTATTATCAACAACGGACATTTCTTTAGCATCCCTGGTCCAGTGACGAAGAAAACACAGACATCTTTTTGAAATGAGCAGGATGATGTATTTTTGGCCTGTAAGGATAACATACTTCTTTTTAATGATTTCGTAATTCTGGAAGATACAAAATATCTGTCCAAGATGGGCATTTGGGAATGATGTGTAACTTAATCCCTCAGATTTTCACACAAGTTGTACCCTCTTTAGGAAATACTTCAATATTTTCATAAATCTTAAATTAATTGGTAAATTTTGGAAGACTGGAAAAAAGCTACTGCTGTGATTATGCTTAAAAAGGGCAGAAAAAGGATACAATGAATTAAAGCTTTTCAACAGTTCAGGTAAAATTTGAAAAGCAGATATGGGAGTACTTTGTTGAAGAATTAAGGGATCAGACTGTAGCTGAAACCAGCCACATAATTCTACGGACCACGTCTCCTCAAAGAAGACCTCATTTCATTCTTACAAGTTTGGTTAGTAAAGGTATCTACAGGCAGACTAATAAACATTTGAATTACAAATTCAGAACACAGTGCTGACTCTGAGTAGTTCTAGAAGTACTAGTGAAGCTTGTGCACCTAAGAAAATGTACATGCTGCCTGAGTTTCTTCTCACTTTTGTGTATTGTTTGGTATCTACTAAAATGTGGGCTCATATTGAGGCATTTTTCTCTCAAACAAAAATTTTAAACAAACTGTCTCTTTTTTTACACCAGGGAGCCTTTCTCCCCCAAAGCTACAGAGTTAATAGAGTTGGAGCCTTTTATCCCAGAGAGCATTAAAAATGGCTGAATGTTCCAAAATTATTACAGGTTGTGCATATACAGGCAGATGAAAAGCAGAAGTCTTGTTCCCAAAGCCATGTTAGAAAAATTAAAATTAATACTAAATAAACACACTGACAAACTAAAAAAACAGGACGAATGAAAATACCAAATGGTACCTGTCCCTGAATGAGATGCAGGATAGCAAACGGAATAGTTATAGTGGTAGCCAGCTATAGTCTTTACATGCCAGTGATAATTTTTGTCCTCTTTGGCTACCATTTTCAAATCTATTTCTTTGCCTTACATGGTGGACTATCTCTGGTACTACTAATAGGTGCAGCTGAAGATCCAACAGGCACATGCATGCATTCATGTGTGTGATACTGCTATTCAAGTTGTGTCTATGGCTTGATTGACAAAACTTTAGTTACCAATCAGGTAGAGGTTGCAAATTCCCATGAGGTTTGTCAGACTTTAATATTTGAAAGTGCTGATGTCATGATTGCACATGCACACTGACTACAAGAATCACAGAATTTCTAGGTTGGAAGAGACCTTCAAGATCATCAAGTCCAATCCAGAATAGGAGGGATTTTTAGTTCTTCCACCTTCAGCTTTAAGTCTGATGGATTACTATAAAACAGAGGAACACCTTCATACCACTGTAGTTCTTCCAGAGGTTTACACCACCAAATTCACCAAAAAAAAAAAAAAGGCACCGACCTAGTAATATGGTTTGGTACTTAATAAAATAATGCAAAAAAAGAGAAAGCTTTTAAAAAGAATCATGTCATTGAAACTACTTCAGGCCCCTGTGAAACAAAGGTTTTGATGCATATACATATGTGCATATCTTTATTGTTTGTCAATCTTTTTTTCAGGTCTATGCCATCATTCTACATTATGCTGTCAAGCAAGAGCAGCTGTGACATGCTTTATGTGACAAAACTCAGTGTAGGTTTGTGTACAGTAACAAGAGGATCACTTCTGACTCTGAAGGCTCCTGTTTTCTGTTTTTAATTCTTAGTCTTTTCTATAAATTGAAAGAAAAACAGGGTTCTAATTTACATAACAAGTTCAAACTTGTTCTGTTATCCATAAATAGCTGGGATTCAAAGTTTATGCTGTCTTTACCTGCTAAACTATCCAAGCTGCATGGCACAGAGTGCAGCACTGGACAGGGTTTATTCCTGCTGTTTAGGTAACTTTCTTCTGTTAATCAAATGTAGTTAGGAAGACTAAGTTTATGCCCATTTTTTGTTATTTCAGCTTTAAAGTAGATGAATCAGAGATAAACAGGCAGCACTTGGTCCACCGTTTCCTGGAATTCTCCATAACCTGTGTTTTCATATGGCTCCTAGGTATATTTTATTAGCAGACAGTATTGTTCTGTAGAACCCAAATGTAGCCAGCCTGTGAAATGCTGCTGCTGATCAGTGGTTAATGTATTAGTGTTGGCAGGGTCCCACTAGAATTCCTCATGTGAGTCACTAGTGACAGTCATCCCTGCACCGAAGAGAAATGCCGGAATCCATTATGCAGGTGCCAGTCACTGGAAAGATGCTTTGCATATAATGAACCCAGTTTTCCAGGCCAGAAGCTGAGAGAAAGGTATTTATTATTCAAAAGAAAACATATTTTAGTCATATGTAAACTCTTTTGACTGTGCTATGCAAAAAAGGAGGAGAGGTACTTAATACTATGTTAGACAGAATTTCCCTTCTTAAATTCTCTTCCTCTCTCCATAACCTTTTTTCTCAGTGTTTTCTGAGTGACTAGATATTGCCAATGTCTGCTTGGCTTGTGCTGTCACAGTAGATTAGTGATGTCAATGAACTATACTTGTTGGTTTTTTCCTTCTACTGAAATATATGCTGAATACAAGGATGCAGGAATTGTCTCCTGGGGGAATGGTTGGGATGTGGAGAAGCTGAATTTTGCTTAATGATTTTGTGTGTTGGCCTGCACCATGTTGGACTCCAAACTGAGTAAAATTGTATGTAGTTACCCCAAATTTAGAGCATTAAAGAAGGAATTCGAATATTGGGGAGTCAGCTGAGGTGCAGTGGAGAGTCTGCTTTTAAAGATGGGGGAATTGATGGAAAGAGAAACTTTGCCAGTAAGTGACAGTTCTTAAGAAAATTTTCAGCAACAGAGAAGCTATCTAGGTTTTTATTCTGGCCAATAACTACAGCTTCTGTGCAGCTTCTGCACAACTAGCCAAACATCTCACAATTTTTGCAGCCTTCGTAAAAGGAAGTCTAAGGGCTAAACTTCCTCAGATGTTCCCTTCTACTTCTTTTGCTCCCTTTCCCAAACTGAGACCCAGGCTTTCAGTGTTTAGATGCTTTGTCCTAATCACACTTTCACTCTGAGTCATTCTTATCCTTGGGCTTTAGACTGTTGTTTTTGGGTAACTTTTCTTTTCATCACTGTTAATCTGTAAGTGAAATGCTTTGCTTACTTCTTAATTTTTCAATTTTTTTTCTTAATTCTCCAAAGGCAGTAATGATAAAGATTGGGATTTCCTATTCTGTCACATGTATCACTTTTCACTGGGTCTCACTGAGGAATATTGCTGTCTTCATGGCTCTTGTCATAAGACAAAACATTCTTCATACTCGGAAACATTGCTCCATGTTCTCTCTGTGATAGATTGTTATGTTAAGCAGCATGTATCGAAAGAAATGAGGATGATATGGTATCTTGACTAGGAAATTAGATTAAAACCTTTCCTAGTGTTTCGATTTATTTTCAAAGTCAATTTTTTTCCAAAGGAAAAATGCCACCCTTGCCGTAAGGATCGTAAGGATCATAAGTCTACTAAACTCATTCCAAGCATGTCAAGTGTGAACAGAGTGTTCAGAGTGTTTCTGATGCTTAAACAGAGTGTAACCAAGCTGAGCTCTTCCAGGAAAAAAGATCTCTGGCTGCTGACAATTCTGCTTCTTTAGTGTTTCCAATATTCTCGAATTTATGCTCTTGATGATGCCTACTCTTATGAGAATTATGCACTCCTGACAACAAGATGCAGCCCAGAGTTGACGAAATGAAGCCCAGAGTCCTGAGGGAATTGGCTAATGCAATTGCCAAGCCACTCTCCATGATATTTGAAAAGTCATGGCAGTTGGGTGAAGTCCCCCAGGTGACTGGAAAAAGGGGATACATTGTACCCATCTTTAAAAAGGGAAGAAAACCCAACCCTGGGAACTACTGGCCTGTCAGCCTCACTTTTGTGCCTGGAAACATGATGGAAGAGATCCTCCTACCAGCCATGCTAAGGCACATGGAAAATGGTGAGGTGGTGTAAGACAGACAGCACAACTTCACCATAGGCAAGTCCTGCCTGACCAAACTAGTGGCTGTCTATGATGGAGTGACTACATCAGTAGACAAGGGAAGACTGTGATGGTTTTACAGTGAGCAAAAGGTCAAGGTGGCGTGAATCCCTCCCTCCTTCCCTCCCTCACAACAGTGGAGGGGAAAAAGAAAAGGACATAAACAGAACTATGAAAAATTAAAGAAAGGTTGGAGGCACAATTTTACCAACAAATAAAAATAAATTAGCAATAAACACAGCAATCAAAAGAAAAATATAAGAAAGAGAGAATGATAACAAGCAAGTTATCATGTTGTCCCCTTGGAACAAAAGACAAAACAGCTGCTACTCCTGGACAGCCCATTTGCCATCCCCCCATCCCCCTGCCCCAGCCCCAAGTAAAAATGGGATGGCAGGGGCTTATGGAATGATTCCAATGGCAGATGGGAGTTGCTGGCACTGCCTGGAGCAGCTGCTTGCCTGCGGTGGTGATTTTCCTGCTCCCTCTCTGTGCAGCAGTGGTGATGGTTGTGTATCTACCTGTGGAATTCAGTGCTACCCTGCTGGACTGGTTTTTGGCTCAGCTGGTTAGTACTGGCACTGTTACTCCATGTCCTTGTCTCACTGGGATGTGGGGAAATGGTCCAAGTGGAAATGTGAAACTGCGCCCCCAGCCCCACTGATCTTTGCTGCCTCTCAGAGCTTAAGCACCACACCCCAGCAGCAGCCCCACTGCCTCTTCTCAGTGCCTTGTCCTGCAAAAACATCTTAGAGAGGTGGGAAGTGGGGGAAAAACAAGGGCTAGACATGGGATGCCATGTCCACAGATTCTTTCACTGAAGTGAGCCAGACAAAATGGCCCTGCTTCCATTTCTGGATATGGCATTCCCCCTGCTGAAACTACTCCCATGGCTGTGATGTAAAATGGAATTGTATAAACATCACTGAACACTCCACACCCATTTCTCTGTATCCAGGACAAAAGGTTACAGGCATCATTTATTTGGACTTCTGTAAAGCCTTTGACACAGTCCACAACAACATCCTTCTCTCTGAATTGGAGAGAGATGGAGTTGATGAGTAGACTGTTAGATGGATAAGAAAGTTTTTGGATGGACACATTCAGAGGTTAGTGGTCAGAGTCTCGATGGACATCAATGACAAGTGGTATCCCTCTGGGATCTTGTGTTGGTTTTGCACAGCCTGGTTTTTGGTAGCACAGGGGCCACAGAGGTGGCTTCTGTGGGAAGCTGCTGGAATATTCTGCCACGTCCAGCAGAGCCAATCCCTGATGGCTCTGAAGATGGACATGCTGGTGGCCAAGGCTGGGCCAATTAGAGAGGTTGCTAATGCTTCTGTGATAACATTTTTAAGAAGAAAATCAAAACAAAGAGAAGCACAGTTTTTCTTCCAGTCAGAGAAGAGGATCAGGTGAGAACATGTGAAGGAGACAACATGGAGACACCAAGGGCAGTGGAGAAGGAGTGGGAGGAGGTGCTCCAGGTGCTGGAGCCGAGATTCCTCTGCAGGCTGTGGTGATGATCGTGGTGAAGCAGCTGTCCCCCTGCAGCCCATGGGGATCCACAGGGGATGCAGAGATCCACCCACATCCCCCGGGGATCCACGGGGGATGAAGAGATCCACCTGCAGCCTGTGGGGGAAGTGCTCATGGCTGGAGCAGGTGGATGCCTGGAGGAGGCTGTGATCCAGTGGGAGACCCAGTGGAGAGAGGGGGTCCCTGCTTCAAGGCTGGAGCAGCCTGTCCTTGGACGACTGCACCCTGTGGAACAGTGTCCAATGCCGCCGCAGTTTTAGGATGAGTGTCTGCCCATGGGAGGGACTCACATTGCAGCAGGTGTGATTTGGTTGCTGCTCATGAGAGTGGACTCATGCTGGAGAAGTTTGAGAACTGCCTCCCATGGGAGGGACCTCACAGTCCCACAGGGGAAGGACTCCCCTCCCAGAGCAGCAGAAAAAAATCTCAGGTGATGAACTAACCAAAACCTCCATGCCCTGTCTCCCTGTGCTGTTGGAGGGAAGGAGTTGGATGATGAAAATATGTTTTTAAGAGCTGATTTTATATCTCAATATCCTCCTTTGATTTTGTTAGTAATAAACTCATTTTGTACCTTTAATTTGAGCCTGTTTTGCCCCTGGAGTGTTTTTTCCCAGTCCTTATCTCAGCTCATGAACCCTTTGTTAATTTTTTTTCTCCTCTGCCCAGCTGAGGGGAGGGTGAGTGAGTGACTTTGGTGGGTGCCTGGTATTTGGCCAGAGTCAAACCACGACAGGCCTGTATTGGGACCAGCGTTATTTCGTATCTTCATTGATGATGCAGACAAAGCAACCTAGTGTACCTTCAGCCAGTTAGAAGATGACACCAAGCTGACCAGTGCAGCTGTTGCACATGAAGGATGCAATGCCATCCAGAGAGACCTGGACAAGTTTGAGAAGTGGGCCCAAGGGAATCTCAGGAGTTTAAGACCAAGTGCAAGGTTTTGCACCTGGATTGGGGCAACCTCTGCTATAAATACAGGCTGAGGGATGAGCAGATCAAGAGCAGCCCTGCTGAGATGGACTGGGGGGTGCTGGTGAATGAAATATTGGATATGAGCTAGGAACATACACTTGGAGCCCAGAAAGCCACGTGTCCTAGGCTGCATCAAAAGCAGCATGGGCGCAGGGTGAGGGAGGTGATTCACCCACTCTGCTCTGGTGACATGCCATCTGCAGTGCTGCATCCAGGCCTGGGGCCCCCAGCACAGGAAGCACATCAACCTGTTGGAGCAAGTCCAGAGGAGGACCTTCAGGATGATTAGAGGGAGGAAGCATCTCTTCTGAGGAAAGGCTGAGAGAATTGAGATTGTTCAGTCTGTAGATGAGAAGGCTTCTGATTGACCTAATTAGGACCTTTAGGTATTATTTTAATTTTCTTATTAAATTGCAGTTCTGACTTGGAATCTCTCACTGGTTGCAAACTAGTAGGCTGCCCGAAGCCGGGGGGGTTTGGAACTAGATGATCTTTAAGGTCTCTTCCACCTCAAGCCATTCTATGTTTTTATGACTCCTGACTGTGTCTGTGGTTGAGTTAAATAGAGTTACTGTAGCCTCCACTCTGGTACTTCTGACCATATAGACATTGGACCAAATTCTTCCTATGTTGACTTCTGTTGTCTCCTACTGAAACGGTACAGTAGCAGCACACCATTTGTTACAGACACTGTTTCAGTCTAGGTTCATCTTCCCACTATGTCAGTGAAGAATTGTAGCCTTGAGGTTGCAAGCCATCATTTTGTACTCAGAAGAAAACACGAAATTTTAATGCTCCAGAGCAAATCAAAATCAGACACCTACAACCTCTTCTTCGCAGGGAAATAACCCCAAGACAAACCCCCCTAAACAGCACCTGTGCAATGAAGAATAAAGCCCAAGGTCAAATAGATTTTACAGTGCCTTTGATTATGCAGAATATGATGATGGCTGCTAACCAATGTTTGGGAAAATGACATCTGTTCTATTAGCCAACAAAAGGCAAGGTTTTTTTCTTGTCCTTACAAATAAAGCAAGCATGTAGCCTTATGTCCAGAACAAAATAAAATTGCAAACAAATGGGAAAATTTACAAAATATCCTCTATAACATTGATGAGAAATATTCTAACAGATTTCTGTCCTTGGATCATAGTGGATAGCCCACAGCAATATAAATGGAAGTACTAGAGAGGAAAGGATATCAAAGGAGTTTGAGAGAAATTAAAGAAATGCTTTTAGTCAAGACATCTTGGAGTAAGTAGGAAAGCTCTGGAAATCTAGAAGTAAGTAAGATAAGGAAGAAAGTGATTGGGAACTTCACCTCCATGACCACCTTCTCACCTTTGCTTACTCAGCCTGGTTCCAACATGTGGATGCCTGAGCTTGAATTGTCTTGTAGTAATTCTTTCCCAGGATTTACAGTAGCAACCCTGTAACCTCAGCAAAATTTTTCCTTACTTGTCTACAGACACCCCCAGCTAGCCTGTCCACACACCCGTTATATTTACAGCTGTGTGTATGCAAGAAGAGAACAGCACAGAGAACAGATAAGGCTTTAGGTAGAGCCCACCTGAGGCTATACCTAAAGGCCGATAATTGTCCATACACTGAACACAGAAGGATTTTAACTTCATAAGGGTAAAGATAAGATCAGTGGTGCAATTGCAACTGCCACTCTTTTTTATTTATGCAAACTGTACTGTCTCTCAAAGTCATGAAATTTCTCAAAGGAACTCCATATGTCTCACCACTTCAAGGCACAGGAAATTAAATGTTCTTCAGCTTGAATGAGGCTGAAATAAAAGGAAGCACTGTGAGTCTGCTGTGGAAGGAAAACATCAGTTGCCATCAAAAAAATCAACTTTGACCTTGTTACCTTGTGATTTTCTGATCATCCTTTTCAGATATGAGCTGTAAGATATTTTATTGGTCTCTTCCAACTTGGTGTTCAACTCTGCATCATCAGATGAGTTGCTGTAGCTCCATCTCATTAGGAAAACCATCAACACTTGTAACTATGTCAGTAGTCAATTAATTGAACCCTTTGCTGAGTTTTATGTTGTTGCTTCAGTCTGATATGGAACTCAGATGGATGTCTGTCTCTGCTCCAATAAGACTGGTCTGGAACAATGGAAACTTTTTAAGATTTAAGAATTTACAGTTTTCATTAGTGAAAATGAAGAGAGAAACAAAGATTGCGGTTTTGACATCCAAATTTGGACTATGCTAATTCAGCTCTTTCTTGATGACACAGACTTACATTAAAAGTCCATTTTCAAGATAAACCATTAAAATTATAGAGATCATAACATTCTGAATGAGATTCCCTTTTATTGATTCGCTTTAGAATTATGTGCCAGATTTTTAATGTGGATATGTGCCAGCCAGTGCAAATATGGTAATGTTAGTGAGTCAAAATGGCCATTGACTAGTAGTTTTTTCTGTATACACTTTAACCCAGTGAAATGCAGCTTAGGAAGTTACTTTCAGTAATATGGGCAAGTTAGTGTATTGATTTTCTTCTGGCAACAAAGCTTGCTTCTGATTGTAATGTAACTTCTTTGTAAGACAGGCTTAGATTTAACACATTCGATATTCAGGTTTAATGGAGTCTCATTTGTCTGATTTACTACATGTTATCATATCACCCAATCAAGCCCTTTTTTTTCCAATTTGGCCCTAGCATCTCAAGGGAAGTTTCTAAGAAGATTGTGGGTTGATGTGGGTAGTCCAAAATGTTCTTGTATTCCATATCTATATATGCCCCAAATTGTTACTGTGTCTTTAGGATGCTTGTAGCTGGAAAACAAAACTGGGATCTTGGGGCAGGTGAGGGGTTACCACATCTTTTAAAAGATGGAAGCACTGGAACTGAACTCTCTGTCTTGCCTGGTGGTCTTTGCTCAAGGGAGAGACTCCACCTTGGGGGGTTTTTCCTTCTCTTTTGTTCCTCCCTTTGTTTTGGACAGCTTTGGGATGAATTCTGCAAGGCCTGCCCTCAAGGACTGCTGCATCAGGGAGGATGGGGTGGCCCTGCTTCAGTCTGGGTTGCTCCATTCCACAAGCAAAGCCTGGACAAAATGCAAACAGCACTGAGCCTGAGATACTCCAGCCAAATGCTTCCATTGTCTTCTGCCATAACTTCTAGCCGATCTGGACAATACCAATCAGAGCTCCAGCTGCCAGAGAGATAAGCACAGGGGGGAAGAAGGCAGACTCCATCTTTCCCTTGGTCTTTTGAGCCGTGCTGTAGGCTGCATAGCATCATTTTGTGTGGGGAAGGGATTATCCCACCATTCCAGGTCTCTTTCTTCCTGCCAAGTTTGCCTGTCTCACTTGTCAGTAAACTTCTTCATTTTCATCTACTCATATTCGTTCCTTATTTGTGGAAAGGAATTTGTTAATACCATAGTGGCAGGCAATACATTACGGGGTGTCTACGTTTTAAATTTTCTCAAAGCAAGACATGGGTGCAAATTGTCATCTTGGGAAGGGGCCAGTCTCCTCCTCTTCAGCAAGACCAGCACAAAAGTCCAGTTGTTATACTCTGAGCAGACAAACTTTCAAAGCACCACCAAAGGCAAATAGATGTGAGCAGAGGAAAGAAGGCTTCATTGTACAATGCACCAACCAATCAATGTAGCAGAGGAAGGAAAGGAACATGGAAGAAAATAAAGACATGTTTGGGGATTGCTGAACAATGCTGATCTCAAAAAGCATTATAACTAGAGGAGAGAAGAAATTTTAGAGAGGAATAGATGTGGACCTCTTTGTTGTCTTTGACATATATGTGAAAACTGTCATTATTTTATATTCTGATAAATTCATAAAAAACAATGCAACCAATATGTCAGATAGATATATAATGCGACATATCTAATTATAGATAAAATAATAGCATAATGAGATCTCTGCCAAAGGAAAAAAATAACTGTTTTACAGAGAGGCTGCTTTGTTATCTTGAGGGTTTTTTATGTGAGCTTAATAGGCACAGACGCATCTCTCTGATCATTTTCATGTAATATATGCACATACAAAAATGAAGCAAAACCATCTCTTTATTGTTGCTGGTAACAAATGTTAGTGAGTGCATTTTAAGAATTGTCATTATATCAAACAAGTGTCCGAAGATTAATGAATTCTAATTTTTCCTTCCTTTCACTGAATAACTTGAAGTACATTTATGAAACCACACAGCAAAAGTGGCATAAATAATGTTGCACATTATTCTTCTTGTCTGTGATCCACCTCAGCATAGATCTATGCCCCTTTCCGTGTATTGCCCTACTACAAAGCAGAGTTTCTAGATCACTGCTTGTAAAGGTATAGGTGCATATTAATTAATAGAAACGGGAAGCATTTTTGGAAACCAGGAAAGTGATACTGAACTAGATATGCAAGCTGAGATAATGGGCTGTAGTTGTTGGGGCAGTCTGAAAATGCACAGTTTTTATATTGAGGGAGTGTGGAAAAATATCAAGCAGTGGCTCACCACTACCTGTGAAATCACAGACGAATTTTAAAAATCATTTCCCTATATCCAAAACTTAAGTTGAAGTAAATTACTTTCTTGGTATAAATTAAATAAATGTTTTCTCTGTGTAAGATAACTTGATAGACAGAATTCTAAGATTTCTTTTATGCACAAGTTTTCCAGCACTTAAGAGGTGCTATTGGGAAAGGCTTTGGTCTTCCCGGTGTTTTAGTTTACCCATATTGGGAGATTTGTTTACCTTTCAGAACACTGGATTCTTAAAAGTACGTTAGATATTTTTAAGTTTGTTTTTGTCTTCTTAAGTTGAGTTTCTAAGGAATAAAGTGCAAAATCATTGCAATTATAAGAATATACCATCAGAAATTCTTCAATCAGAAGAACAGAGAGCAAAGTAATGATATTGACAGTGTTTTAAAAAACCTGATGCATTGGTTTTAGTTCCCTGTAGTTCTGCTTTTTCAGTACATGAAAAAGACCATATCCTCTAATTCACATAGCAATTGACCACAATGAGACCAGACTTGAGTGGATGATTTAATTCAGTGTGTTTATGGCAAACCTCACACTTATTTAGTAATTCTAACCCATGGTTTTCATTAATTTTACCATCAGTACTTGACTCTAAACAGCATAGACATGGAAAAAAGGAAGGCAGATTATTTGAAATCCTTTTTCTTCCTTGTGGTTTGGTGGGGTGTTTTTTGGAGGGTTTTTTTTTGTTTGTTTGTTTGTTTTGGTTTTGGGTTTTTTTTCCCCCAAAATTGATGGTTTAACAGGATATTCCTTTAGAGACTTATTAGCTGTTGCAAACTGATAAGAAGCAACTTAAGGAGGAGAGAGTGTTGGAACACTTCCAACCCCAACTCTTTTATAATTCTATGGGATTAATTTTTGTATTATTAAAGTCCAAGTAATTAATCCTAAAGAGTAATATCTGCAATAATGCCATAGTTTAATTCTAACATTTTTGTATGCATAAACAACAGTCTACGTGATTTTTGCCAAGACTAAAAAAAAATTATTATTGCGACATTTCAGACTTCACATAATTCTTAGGAAGCTATGACATTTTGTTATCCTTTACATTTCATTAGTTCTGGATATAGATGATATGGACTAAAGGAATGCCACCATTTCACCACTTTGAATGAGTTGCTTATTGTTACGAGTCCTTTGTGTATTTTATGTGCATGACAGGTGCAATGTCTAAAGGTGGATTGTGGAAAGAAATATATGTTTTTACCTCCCTTAAAAAACCTACAAATGAACCTACAAAGAGATTAGTGTAAGCAACAAAATAGCCAGGTGGGAGTTTAATGGGCCATTAAAACAACCCTTTTCGTCCCAAACCCAGCTACAAGAAACAGATGCAAGCTCCATTGATTCACAAATGATAAGTACAATACCATTTAGCAACCACGTTAAATACAGGTAAGATTGTTCCTCTGGTAAAAGCTCCCAACACACTATTCTAGTTCCTTATGGGAGAGAGCAATGATATCAAAGGAGAAGGCTGAAAAAGTGCCTTTAGTGTTATATTAAATCTTTGTGAATAAAACATATTTTTCATGTTCCTGTCCAAGGCTATGGAGTTAAGTGAGCAATAAATGGAGACACCTAAAAAGGCAACCAAAAGACTCCTCAACTTCTTTTTCTTGACTCAGGAAAAATTAAATTTTATGATTAATCTAGCCATAAGAACTTTGTAAACACAAGAAAACTGGAAGAGCAAAGGAAAATAGAAAAGGAAATGCTTTTGGAGCAATCTCCTAGTTTCTAAATATGCTTTAAGTTTCCCTGCACACGATTCTGTTATGGTTCAGAATCCCAATTATGCCTGTTCTCACCTTTGGATACAGAAGAACCAGTTTGATATTGTCTGTATTTATTAGAATCATCAGCTGGAACATACAATCAAGAAATAAAATAGTGTTGGTTGGAAGGGACTTTTAAAGATAATTTACCCCCCTGCCAAGGGAAGGGACATACTCAACTAGATCAGGTTGATCAAAGCCATGTCCAAGACTGCATCTTGATTGCAGTTTCCTGGGACATGTACTATGTATGAATCCACACATAAATTCTGTCTACACTGTATCAGAAGAATTTGTTCCAAACTGCAAATGACTAAGCTGATCTAGTTAAATTATGTTTAAAAGAGAAGAAAAAAGTAACATGCTTTTTACTCTAATAACCTTTAAACCTGAGTTTAACTTGCTAACTGAAAATAAAGCCCAAGTGTCTCATATCCACTTCTATTTTAATGAAGTTTATTTAGATGAAAGTCACATAGATTTTCCCTTTTTCAGTGACTCTACTATAATCCTCCTAGCTTACACTGTAGGTGTGCTAGCTTTTAAATATTTATGAAAATAATACCAGCTGATCTGCTTTCTATTATGACAAGCATAATAGCTTGTTTCTATAAATATATGTATAAAACTCCTCAGGTTAAAAAAGTTCTCCTTGATGATGAATAGGTTTTCCAAATTTGTTCAAAAGCCACATCGATCCATTTCAAAACCTGAAATTTTAGAAAGACATTTCATCTACTGTGTATAACTGAAATACTATAACAGGTGAAAAGAAACTTTAAATATAAAGGAGCCTCTGAAAAATTTCACTGAAATCATAGGAAGGCAGTAATATGAGGTAAAAACAAGGGTGCTACTGAACTAAAACAAATGTTGTTCAAACATGGTGAGGGAGTATATCTAATGTTGTTCACATTTTGTTTCATTTAATTGTTTCATTAGTTTAATCATAGGGATAAATAAAAATGGGGGGAGAAGGAATATTGAAAATCTACAAGTGCCATGCATCACAATATTTTTAAAAGAGAAATAATACTCACTTGTCTGTAAAGTGCAAATGCTACAAAATCAGATCATTACACATTAAAACTTTTGAAAGCTAAGCTATGAAATAATTTCCAGGCAGGATATTTTTGAATTTATGAAGGTTAGCTTGACAGTGCTCAGCTGGATTATTTCCCTGCTCATGAACAGAAATTTTCACACTCTAGGTCAGATCTCGTGAGTGATTTGACAACCAAGTTAACCTAAACACAAGTTACAGTCCTTAAATCTTCCATTCCACTGATGTGTCAATTTGGAGTGCTAAAATATTTCCATACCTCTTTTCTTCTGGCATATTTTCAAGGGACCAGGGGTTTTCACCTGTTTTCTCGAACTACCAGTTCTGAGAAAACCGGTTATGACAGAGTTGAGGATTTTTCTTCACTGAAGCTATGAATATTAATGGCTAGCACCTTTAAAGTAATTATCCTTTAATTGTTCTTTAATCTCATGAGCAGCTTGTAATGCAGATAACCCTTCAGGATCAGAGGTATTAGAAAATGCATCCATCCTTCCATATTTTGCAATTATTAGTTATGTTTTTTTAGGGCACATCGTGGATTGTCAAGTCTGCTTTTTCTTTGAGAGACTGACTTATTTTAGTTTTTCTTTTTAACACAGTGTAGAAAATGTGGGAGACATTTCTTGCACATACTAATAGCCTACCACTTGGAATGGGCCTGCATCAGAGTGATTAATAGTCCCTTCCTCAGATACGTCACAGAACTGAAGCATCACAGAAGGCTGAGATTGGAAGGGAATTCTGGAAGTCATAAAGTCCAAACTGCTTGTCAAGCAGGGCCACCTAGAGACAGTTATCCAGGACTATGTCCATGTGGCTTTTGAATATCTCCAAGGACAGAGATGTCACCACCTCTCTACACAATATGTATCAGTGGTCAGTCACACTCACAGTAAAAAAAGTATTTCCTGATGTTCAGAGGGAACCTGATGTGTTTAACTTTCTGTTCATTGACTCTAGTCCTGTCAGTGGGCACCACTGCAAAGAGCCTGGCTCCCTCTTCTTTGCACCTTCCTTCAGGTATACCTTCAGGTATTTATAGACATTGCTAAGATACCCCTGGAGCCTTCTCTTCTCAAGGCTGAACAGCCTTTCCTCATAGTCCCTTAACCATCTGTGTGGTCTTCCACTGGATTCTCTTCAGTGCATCCGTGTTTCTCTTGTACTGTGGAGCCCAGAACTGGGCACAGGTGTCCGGATGAGACCTCATCAGTGCTGAGAAGAGGGAAGGAATTACCATTCTTGAACTGCCAACAGAATTTTTCCAGTACATCCCAGGATACTGTTAGTCATCTTTGCCATAAAACCCTGTCACGGGCTTATGCAAAACTTGGTGTCCAGTGGGATTCCCAGGTCCATTACTGCCAAGCTCCTTTACAGCAGGGGAGTCCCCAGCATAAACTGGTTTGTGAGATGGTGCATGGATGGTACTTGAGTTATCTATATCCTCAGAAAGTGCCATCATCACTTTTTGGATTATTACTGCTACTTCTCCCTTTGAGGTCCTTGGAAAAATTCCCCCAGTGCTCTTGCAGGAAAAAAATCTGCAGGTGAGAATTTTGCTTAATCAATACTGCATTTCACTTCAAGGTTTTCTTGTTGAGTAAACTTGTTAGTTTTGCTTGCTTGCTTTTGCAGTGCAGACATGCCTGTAGATCAACCAAAACCAGATGTTTGGGTTGCTTTAGCCAAGTCAGCAGGGCACAGACATCATATCCTTGATCAATTTGAGCCCAGACAAACCATTTACAACCCATTTAGTCGGTGTGTCAGTGCCAGCCAAGGAGTGGCCAATACCCAACCATGACAATTATTGGCGTGAGGCTGCCAGTGAGACAAATCTCAAAACTGACTGGCATCACTGGGCCCCTGATCATAAAGCACATTCAGAACCTCAAGAATTGGAAATTCTTGGTTCTTTGGCAATGGAATTTTGTGCTGAGTTTCAGTATCAGGGAGATCTGCAATTAAATGTTACTCCCCATCATCCTGTGTACAGAAACTCAAGTTTGTGGTGCAATTGTACTACCCCTGTGCCCCCTAAGGGTAAAACTGCTGATCTTGATAAGTTTCCATGGCAATTGCCAAAAGAATATTGGCTCATTTGTGGAGATAGAGCCTGGCAGGGCATTCCCTCAAAAATTAAAGGTAACCCATGTAACATCAGACAGCTGACTGTGATAGCACCTAGTGTTTAAAAAAGCCATCAAGAGAAAACATAGAGGAAAAAGATTTGCCCATCATTATGAAGAAAACTGTAATAGCAATTTTAAACTCTTGGGCCCTGCAAAACAAGTTACATCAGGTTCATTTGTAGCTCAACTTGCCTCAGTGATGGCATTGAAACAATTAGAGCAGTTGGGGTGTTTGTTGAGCAAAGAACTCAATGATACCTCCATTGTAATTAGTGGTATGATGACAGATGTTAGTGCTGTTAGACATGCAGCCTTACAGAACAGAGCCACCATCAATTTTCTCTTTCTGGCACATGGACATGACTGTGAAGAATTTGAAGGATTGTGTTGTATGAATTTGTCTGACCATTCAGAGTCCATCCACAAACTGCTTCAAAAACTGAGAGATTTGGCAAATCAAATTAAAACAGGTGATGAATCGCGGTTAGACGATAAGTTTGAAGGATGGAGCTTTGCACCTTGGCTAAAGGAGCTTTGCAAAATAGGTTTATATGTATTGATTGTTATAGTGACAATATTAGTAATAGTGTCTTGTGTACTTCACTGTGTACAGCAAACAATGAATAAGGCCATCAAAGAAGTTTCTTCTGTTCAAGAAAGAGGGGGAAATGTGGGAAATGCATTTGTAGAGAAGTCTCTAAGTCTGACAGAAGGTTCACGTATGCATCTGTACGCAAACTCTGAGATAAAATATACTGACTTAGAAAGGCCATGGAATAGGACAGACATTGTTGAGAGAAATTGAACTAGAAACAAGTTTCAAATGATCACCTTGCAAATTGCCTAGATATTTTGGAGAAATAGAACTGTGAAAGATGTATTGCAGTAGGATTCACGTGGGGTATTTTTAGACTCTTGGCTTAGAAGCATTAGCAGGATTGTGTGGCAAAAGTTGATAGGCCAAAAAATGCTCATAATGTATTGTAATTAGGAAGTAGTTTGGCTTCTGATTTTGATGGTGTGAATTGTAACATCTGTATCGTATCACCCTTCTCATGAGACTGAAAATGGAATCAAAGTCTTTAAAATGCCTCCCAGGAGCCCTGTCTCTGGGTCAGAAAAGAGGGTTTTCCGACAGGGCAATCTGTCTTTGGACACTCAGACCTTTGCAAGCACCTTGCTAACTGCAGATGCAAATCTCACTGAGGAGGTCCAACAGTCACAAACATACCTTGAATGCAAAGGCCCAAAATTTACAAGCTAGGCATAAAACCATATAGAATTATTTCCACAGAGTTGAAGGAAAATATCTAGTCAGCTTCCTTAACCTCCGGATTCAGCCTTTAAGGATAGGTGAAGAAAGGGAAATTTTTCTTAGGCACTGCAATGAGCAGAGCTGGCCACCTTGAGGCCATTCATCACTGGGCACTGAGGACCAGCAACTGGGGCTAAAGGAAGGTGAAGTTTCCCATCAGCTTCCTGCTTTGCTGAGTTTGGTGTGAGGCCAAGAGAGCACGTGAGTGCTGGGAAAACCTGTAAAATGTACTTGCAAAAATAAACCCAAGTTTTATCATTGCAATGGTAGCTGGAAATTCCTAGAGGTTTTTTTTTAATTTTAATGTTACTATTGACTTGTCTTCCCTAAAATCCTTTGGAAACCCCTTAGGAAATCCTTTGGAAAACTGCCTTTACCTTTTATCATCCCCTGACACCTTTTAAGTAAACTTGCACTGACCTTTCTCCCACTTAATTGGAATATTTAAACTGTCCAGACTACCCATTAACTTGCTAAACAGGATTAGGGGAAGAAAAATAGCATTTAACCTTGTTTAGAGAAGTGAGATGTATTACAGACAACAGGAAAAGACACAATCTATAATGAATGTAGTCAGGTTTGTATTACTCAGTCTAGAGTTAAAAACACTGGTAAGCTCTCCTTAGAGTAATTCCTCTCTATGCTTTAAAGTGCTATCAGAGCTAAGCAGAGGAAGCTTTCTCAGGGATTAACTGCTAAGGTTAATTTAGCTTCATTAAATATAAAATTAATTTTTTTAGGCAATCAGATCTATATTTAAACTGCTGTATGTTTTTACAATTTTTGCAAACAAAAGTTCTTGGAAAAATGTCTACTTTTAACTAAAATATAAATATTGTTTTTATTTCCTTATGAGTCCTATGCAACCAGAGATATTCCATAGTCAATGAGATTTTTAATTTCACCTCTAGGATTTTAATTTACAAATACAAACTTGTAAGCAAACAGATTGTTAAGCAAATAATAACACAGAAAACCAAAAGAAGACTGTATGAAATGTATGAGATGTGCTGTTAATAATATCAGCACCTGACTTGACTACATAACTCTCAATGTGTGTCACAAGAAAAACATAAAATATTTTTTGTCCTTTCTGTTGAAAAAAGGAAAAAATCCTGCTTCTCATTTACAAACACACCCACTCCCATGCATATACACAGGTATACACACATATACTGGAATCCCTGCAATATTTGGGATTTTTGTGGTTCCTACTTTTGCATCAGTTTAGAAAATTTTGTTTCCCCCAGTAATTAATAAGAACAACACTTAGAACTTAAAATTCTTTTTGAGTACATCATCTCTCTTTCACCTTCATGCACAGAAACACATGCACAATGTGTAGACAGGAAGAAAGAAGGAAACAAGAAAATAATTAAGTTGCTTTACCAAGCTGAATTTCCAGTTTATCTATATATAGTAGCAGTGAGACATAAGCTAAGTAGCATTATGCAGGCTTATGCAAATTGTTTAGGATGAAGGGGGAGCACAGGTTATAAGAAAATAAATATAGCTTTGAAGTCCACTAATGCTGAGCAAGGCTTTGACTAAAGGAATAGTAAACACACCACAACATAAAGTTGTCTTTTTACTCTTAACACGCAGCAGTTGTTACCTTAAAGAGAGGGGTAGCTCCATCTCGAGGATTTAAACTCAAAACAGGTCCAGTAACATATGTCCTGTTAATTTGACCTAATTAGTTGCTGCTAGTTGCAGGATTTACGTGAAGAATCCCATTACATAGATTAGAAATAAAACAGAGGGAATCTTGGCCCTTGGTGGAGATCATCTGGAACAGCAGTTTAAGTCTGATACATGCTGTTTCTGGGTACTCTGTTCTTTGCAAGGGAGTGTTAGAGGAGGTGAATCTCTAATAAGTACCTTCTGCGACTTAGCCTTCTGTAACAAGCTTATCTTTCTATTTGAAAAAAACTTTACTTTTTTTAAAATTCCACTGGATTTGGGGATGGTTTCCTTAGGTTTATAAAAAACAGCAAAGGGCTATATCTGTATTTGATTCAGGGGTGAAGTACAAGTACTAACTGGTAGAGAACACTCTGGTTGTCAGTAGCATGCTATGTCTTGAAACTATTGTTATCTTTATAGCTATCATCAGAAAACAATAAAATTAGTATAAAGGAGCAATTATTTTCTCCAGTAGGAAGTGACTACAAATATATTCATTTCTACTGTTACTGTAAAATTCATATTGTCAGTGTACTTTTCACTCTTTGACAGGAGGCTCAGCAAAGGATGAAAATATGCAAACTTTCACAACACAAAATCAAGAAAAACTCCCAAATGAAACTGATGTGAAGTTCTGCCTAAATCAGAAGTCCAAAAAAGAGCCTCATGTCTAGCACTTGAGGCACTTGAGGCAGCTATTACAGAACTTCTAATGAGTCAACTGTGGTGAAAAAGTCATAGCAGAGCACATTCTGAATATTACCAATAGTGAAAACTTGACATAATGAAAATATACATGGGATTTAAAAAATCTTGAGCAACCTATTGGTTGCTATCCACTTAATTAAAGGAAAAGAAAGAAAAAGAAACAGAAAGATTTGTTTACTGAAGTTTCAGTATATAAATTATAATACCATGCTCAAGTGATTCAAGAATATGTGGGCCACATAACCTAGAGATAAGTAAAATAGGAGGAAAACATCTCTGCTGAATATTAATTACTATTTAATATATATTTTTAGAAACTGGTGTATCAGAAATAGGGCTACGAGTGAATTGTGTATTATAAACTGCTACAATTTCTGTCTTTATTTTTGCATACATCTTGTCTTTTTCTTTCAAGAGATTCAAGGGATTACACTAACCAAAATGTTTGTCCTTATACACATTCTGAAATACATCTAAAATTCATTTCATTAGGCAAACAAGAATAATATAGGTTCTGAATAGAGCCATGCTCTTACCTTAGAAAACAGCAGTGTTAGTACAGAGAGGAACAGAAGCCTTCCTTGGGAAATAAGCACGGTTATAGTACCAGGCCTAATACACCTGCAGTGCATATCAAAACTTCCTTTGATTTCATGGAAGAGGATCAGATTAATGTAATGTTGTTAAACATTCCCAGCATCCTGATGCTAGACATTTGCAGAACTCCTACGAGAATTAAGTGTTTGACTTCGGTCTGAATTTTATTGAATTTGGTTTACAGCTAAAAGGCTTTTAAGAATGCTTTGGTCAATCAGATCACCTGCATAACAGAAATTTTCACCAAATCTGCTAACTGGCTTGGGAAATTTTCATTGTTCTACTGCAGGGACAAGTACTGAGATGTTGGGGAAGAAGGGTTCAGTTTTGTTTTCTTTCCTTGGTTTTACTGAAGGGATTTGCAAAAGGAAGTCTGTGGGAACTCAAAAACATTCATATTTTGCCTGAGAACTGATCCAGCTTTATGTAATTTTGGGGGGTTGGGTTTTGTTTGGGTTTTTTTTGTATATTGACTGTGAAGTTGGCTCAGAAAAAGTCTGTTAACCCAGCTGACTGGGACAGATAAAATAATAGTGTTACTAGAGGAAACTCACACAACTGCTTGGGTGATTTCTTAGCCTGGGATGGAAAAGTGATTCTGAAGATAACCAACGTATTGAAAGATCCACCTTTCTGAAAGGAAACCAGGGAAAAAGTTATCAGCTGCTGAAGGCTAACATGATATTTCCAGTCTCCAGACTGCAGTGCAAAGATCCTGTGGCAGCCCTGAACAAGCTGTTTCCAGACCTGGTTACTGCACAAATATGTAAATATAGTATGAAGCCTGAGCTGGCAAGCTCTGATACAAGTGTAATGGGTTGGTGACATGGGTGTCAGTAACTGAGCTGGTACCCCTCTGCATGGAGTCCCACAGCACTATGAGGGTGTACCAGAACATCTATGGCTGCACTATGGCACCTTGCACCATGGCATTCTCTGCTGAAAAAGAGTATGCTCTAGTTTACACATCTGAAATGAAATAACAAAAGGAAGTGCTGCAAGTGCTGTGTAGGTTTTGCAGCTGGTTTGTGATTTCTTGTTTTGCTGATGTTTTTTAATCAATGTATATCATGGTTGTATACTTCTTGGCAAAGTGCACAACAAATTGTTTTTAAGAAGTTTTGAAACCTTTCCTGTGTCATTTCTACCCTCCTACCATTCCACAGGTTCATGAAGAAAAAATCCTGACATTTCTCTGAGGTAGCAGGGAGGATAAAGTAGGACATGGTGAGACAGAAGCATGGCCAGATGGGGTGGTATTTGAGAAAGCTCCGGAGAACTGTGGCTTACTAGAGAACATAACAGCAACAGTGAATGAATTCCTCATGAAAATGTATCAATCTTCTTTCCTGAAATTTTGCCTTTATAATAGATATTAGATGGCTCTAACTTTTGATGAAGAATAAATATATAAATCGGAGTTGATACAGTATTGATGGAGAAAATAAATGACTGGATCTGGCTGACCTGCTTTGTGTCTAATCTGGCTGGAAAGCACACTGCTTGCTCATTAGTATTAATATAGAAGTTCAGTAGGTCACACAAGTCTCATGCTCTTCTGGAAGGCTTAAAATAGAAGAGAAAGGTAAAGGATTAAAATGCTCTTAGTGTCAGTACTCTCTGCTCAGCAGAGGTCTGGAGAAAACCCATTCCCTTTCTCTGCTGGCAAATTAGCCACTTTAGCCATATTATTTTTCTGTCAAATGTCCTAATTGCCTCGGCAGCAGTCTTGTCTGACAATTGACTTGAGGTCAAGGCCTTAATGTAATTTTTTTCTCATTTGATTTTTTTCTCCCCTCCAATAGATTACACAATTAGATAGATTTCTATACAGATAGAATAGTGATTAAAATAATCTGAGTGAAAAAACACTGCAGTCCAATGGAAACTCAACAAAATTGCTACCGTTAGACCTGAGCAGAAGTTAAGGCACAGGTCTGTCACTGAGTGATTCATATTACAGCCTAAATTTACCCTTAAAAGACTAATCTCTGTTCTCTTAAAACTGGTTCTTGTATGAAGAAGCAGGAAGAAAAATATGAAACCAAAATTTTGGTGAACACTGCTGAGGCTAGAGCCAGTGTCTCCTAACAACTGAACTTCTAGGTGTTGTGAGGTTTTCACTTACTGTAGGTGGGCAAAGTTTATTTCAGCTCTGTAGCAGAAGGGCTCTAGTTAGGTGAATTCAAACCTGCAGATAAAGTTGTTTAACTGTGGAAGCAGTATGATCAGAACAGTCTCTTTCATTTCTTCTCCATCAAAATACATATACCATAAGTCAAACTTTAAAATCACAAAGAATTTTAAGGAACAGCCATTATAATGCCTAAGACACCTGTTCAGAAAATTTTTCAGCAGCCTCACAGAAATAATCTCTCGAAATAAGACTGTGAATGGAGTTCCCAGATTGATTTCAAATTAAATCTGTGCATGATTTGGAAAAACATACTTTCACTTTTTCAAATCTTTCCTCAAAATATAGAAGTTGGGAATCTATTTCAGAGATCCATGAGAGGAGGAAAACACTGTTCAACTTTTGTATTTAAACCTGGCCATACCTACCATTTTGTGCTGGACCTTTTCTGTCCTGCCCACATCACTGCTTTTCTCTCACTAGATAGATTTCTGTGGTGGTATTAACAAGCTGTACCTGCTAGAATGAGTCTGCAGAAATTTCTCAATACCTTTATGCAGAGTCTTTAGTCTTACTGTCAGTGACAGTGAGAAGAAAAAGAGGTTTCTATCCCTGTGTCAGATAATAGAGCATGGCATTCTGTTATAGGTAAGCAATACTAAATATGGATGAAAGATGAAAATCCTTGCAATCCTTACTCAGACAAAATTACCACAAGAAAAAAAAATCTATCAATGCAAAACTTTCATTATGCTTAATTCTAAAGTTTTCCTGAATCTGATGAGCTCCAGTTTTATAAAAGGTATTGCTTTTTAAGATGATCTTCATCTAATGCACCAGGCAGTGAATGCTTGAAACTGTTGTAGAAGATGAGACACAAACAGCAAGTACTGAGTTCAGTAAAGTAAAACAAGATTAGTGAAAAATAATTCATTGAGTGGGGAATCTACAAGCATGAAGTAAAAATAGATTGGGGGAGCAGGAACTGAGTGGGAACTGAAACTCTTTAATTCAAGACTGTGCTCCAGTAAAAGGCAGTGAGGCTTGTACTTAGTGTAACCTATATTCATATACTGCCTGGCTCTCCATAAAAATTGCTTAAAAATTGCTTTTCACTTCCAGTGACTCAAACAACCGAGACCATTTGCCTCTTAAAAAAAAAAAAACAAAAACCCAAAAAACAAAAACAAACAAACAAACAAAAACAAACAAAAAACCAAACAAACAAACAAAAAAACCCCACCAAAACAAAAAACCAAAAAAACCAGATAGGTTTTGTAGTTCCAAAGATGACAAAGCTGGGCTCTAATCACTCTTTCCTATCAATACTACATTCATTCCCAGAGTAGTCTCTGATTACAAATGCAAGAGAATTCAACAAAAAGAACTGACTTGGTTCTGGCCAACATCCAGAATTTTGGGGACAATAACTATCAAAATCAACCTCATATCTTTCTTAGAGATGAGCCAGAAGTGCACTACAGTCCACAAAGTGTTGCTTATAGTTCAAAAAACCCCAGGAAGACTACTATCATCTGCAGCAGATGTAAGAAAATATGGGCCTGTGTCAGGTGCATTCCAGCAGTTTTATAGCTGGTTATTTGCTTTAATATATCTGTCTCAGACAAAGGCTTTGAAATTTCCTCCTTGTATTTGTAACATCAAGTGCTCACATTTGGGCTCCTCACTATGGAGGGTATGGTGAGGTATTTGCCCTGTGATGTGAAACAGTGTATAAAGGATGGCAGAGTTTCATTAATCACTGTGTGGCATTTCCATACTCCTACAGTGTCTAAGGAAGATGAAGCTTCAACAGTTCACTGCTTTCCCTTGACCTAGCAAGAATGAAGATATATATGTTTCATACACATCATCTTTCTCTGCTTTATGTATGCACTAACTAACCCAACCTGAGGCTTTAAGAAGCATGAAAATAATCTACACCACAGGGTGCCCTGTAGGGAGTTACCTTCCATTTCCTCAGCAGCAAGCTGAGAGGTAGAAGAAAGAAATGATAACCGCTAGCGTGACAACTCTTTCAGAGAATAGTTCCTAGGGCTGGGCAACTCAGTGCCACCTCTTACACTTTGTGAGAGATATTCATTTATCCCTCAGGATATATGAGCACAGGAAAATGCTGAGAACAGGTGAAAACACAACAGTGTGTGTTTGTCTGATATATGTGTGACTGAAGTGAATTTACGCACCAAAGTCAAGAAAGAGATTAATTTATTAAGCTTTTCAAACACACAAAACAAAGGAAAACAAAGGAAGTCTCTTTTTGTCAGATTTAATTTCATTTCAGCTAAACATCTCTTTTTGTTTCCAGTACTCAGGCCAGCAAATCCAACCCCTTTACTTTCTTCTGGAAGGATGTTACAGAAATCTAAATATCAGCTGTATTTACAGTTCTACAGTGTTTGAGGGTCTTAGCCACGATCTAGCAAATCACCATGAATTGCATCCCATGAACACAGAGTAAGTAACCATCATTGTCCCAGTTGTGGAATATTTTGAATCTGTAATACACAAACTCCAGCAATGTTGATAAATTTTCTTTTCCTAATGGGGTCTGTTCAGAGGCAAAAGGACAATGGCATACTGAGTCTGTAGGGCATGGATTAACATCAAATACTAAAATATTAATGTAAAAATATGCTGCCTTAGATATGTATCAGAGAAATTTTTAATGCTACTTTACTACACAGAAGTGAAGTACAAACATCACTCACAGCCATAACAAATCTTGAAGAATCCCTGCCTACTGCTGGCACTTAACATTCTTCAGCCCAAATCTAGAACAAGGAATCACCGACACAAAAATCAGCAATTAGATCTTCAACCTATGCATGATAGTAGGATTTTACTTCGATTCTGCAAAGCATCCCTGCCCTGCCTTTGGAAAGCCAAATGTTCATAACCTTAGTCTTCTATTTTGACATTTTCCTAGACCTGAATCTTACAAATGCTGGACCCAAACCTAAAAGAAACACTGGTGTTCTTTCCCTAGTCTTTGGTGAGTTTGAAATCAGTGTCATAATCCCAAAATTAGATGCAATGTTTACAAAAAAGCATATTGCAGTGTATTCTTTTGTGGCAACTAGTATCTGATAGCAGCATTATAGGCAGAACTAGAGGGTTTTGTTCTAAAACAACACATCCAAGTTCTTGATGAGGCACAAAGTACAATTTTGAGTGGGGTGATATGCAACTCCTGTCAGAAGATTAACCCTCCACAGCCACTGACTGATTTGTACTCCCAGACAGGCAGAAGTGCTCACAGAAATGTGTTCTCTTGAAAATTTTCTCATTCACTACACTTTCTCCCACTGCTTCAGAGCTAGGAAGCAAAACAAGTAATATCAGAATATTTATTCAGTCAGATACCACTTTATTTCTGAAAGGAACCAGGATTTATCTGTATAAGCACATATATATTTTTACATTTTTACAAATGTATTCATATTTACATGTATTTCTATGTCTTTATATGTATATTTTGTATATTTTTATACACACGCACGCACATACGTACGTATGCATGCATATATGTGTGTATCTCTCTCTCTATATATGTACCTATGTATGTATCTATATATATGAATAGCTGCCAGAGCAGGCGGGCAGCACGGAGCTGCCAGCCATCGGCCGATGCAGAACGCTCCCGCAGGGTCGGCGAGCCCCGAGCGCCGGGCAGAGAGAACGCGGGGCGCTCTGCAGGCGCGGCGGGTCCCCCCGCCGCTCCAGAGTCGCGGAGCCCCGGCGGGGACGTGTCCGGCTTCCCAAGCGATCGGCGCGCAGGCGCCTCCCAATCCTTAGCTCCGGTGAGACGCACTCGGACCTGGGAAGGGGATCGCCCTGCCATTCCCTGCCTATCGCTTTCTTTCCGGCCCCTCTGCAGCACTTTTCCTTCAGATCCCTGGCTCGGATTGATTTTTTCCCCCCTAGTCGCTATTTTGTTTTTTATTGTTGCCCACCTCACGGGAGCCCGTTTGCTTTCCTCTGTAGGTCCTGCTCCTCCAAATAGCGTTATCTGAAGGGAGAGCCGCCTGTTGATTATCCCCGTCTCCCCTTTTCTGAGCTTCCACCCACCCTTTGCCCCCACCTCTCCCTCTGTTTGATTCCAAACCTTTGGATGGTGTTTTGGTGTCATTAGGAGATTAACATCCCTGGAGCACCAGGGGAGGAGGAGTAGGAGGAGGAGGAGGAGGAGGGTGGAGGGGAAAGCGAGACTGCAGGCAGGAAGGTTGGCACATTAACACGAGTGAGACTCTCCTCCCGCCGTCCCAGCCACCCCCGGCTCCTGGGTGGCAGCGGAGGGGGCGTCTGCCGGCGCGGCGGGTTGCGGACGGCGGCTGGCGGGTGCGCCGGGACCCGCGCCCGCGGAGCGGCGGGGGCTGCCGGCGGGCGAGCGGCCGTGGCTCCTGGCCACAGCCCCCCTCTCTTTTATGAGCAGCGAGGCGGCAAAGCGGCATCGGGGGATACCTGGAGGAGCATTTCTTCCCCGGGTTTATGAATGGCACTGATATGGAGGAAATACCGTTTCAGAAAGTCAAGACCAAGAGGAAGAAGTGTTGCCACTGCTGCTGCTCCCCGCCGGCTGCCGCGGCGTCGGGAGCGGGAGCCGGGTTGGGGGATCCCCCTCCCTTGCTGCTGCTGGATGCCATCGCCTGCGAGGACGAGTTTGACTGCAAAGAGCTGGAGGCTCTCTTCCAGAGCTACAACCTGAAGCTGGAGCAAACGTCCACCCTCAAGGCGCTGGCCGTCCTCATCGTGCTCACCGCCAGCCTAGCCCTGGTGGAGCTGCTCTCCGGCCCCAGCCTGACCATCTCCAAAGGTTCGCACCCGGTGCACTGCATCATCTTCCTCTCCCTTTTCATCGTCACCAATGTCAAGTACCTGCAGGTCACTCAGCTGCAGCAGATCGTCAAGCTCACCTTGCTCTTCAGCTTCACCTTCTCCTTCCTCTGCTGCCCCTTCTCTCTCGGCGCCTACGGCATGGAGCCGCCCAGCGCCCCCGAGCAGGGCATGTGGCAGCTCATGCTGGTAACCTTCGTCTCCTACTCGCTGCTTCCCGTCCGGACGCTGCTGGCCATCGTCTTCGGGCTGGTGGTGTCAGTCTCCCATCTCATCGTCACCGCCACCTCCGTCAGTGCCAAGCGGCAGCGGCTCTGGAGGACGGTGAGAGAGGCCGGGCCGGGCCGAGCACTGCAGCACCGCAGAGCCGCGCGGTGCCGGCCCGCCGGGGGGAGGGAGAGCGGGGTGGTGCGGAGCGGCCGGGGCGGCGGAGTGCCCGGGCTGTCTCCGGCGGGGAAGGGGCGAGCGCGCACCTGCGCCTCAGGCGTCTGTGGCTGTAGTTCCCGAAAGTTTCCGGGAGACAGGGAGGGACAGGGCGGCTCTGGGGAGACGGAACCTCTCGGCTTTGTCTCTCCTAGAAAAACCGGGGACAGAGCAGGGAAGCCAGAGCAGGGAAGCCAGCGATACCGCGCCCCGCTCATGGGGGAAGCTCAGAGCACCGCTGCACAGTCAGTGCGATACACAGCGCATCAGTAGCATCACCTGGCTCTGTACAAACTTGACACAGAAAATAAGCTGCGTGTGCTACTAACACCTCCACCGGGCTGGTTCGTATCCTCGCTGTCTGTCTTAGCCGTGGGCCGTTCCTGCTTATACGCAGCCTATCTACGGGGATGCTTTAAGGAAACGATTTGAAATAGGTGGGACACTCAGAGAGGGAACCCTACCTAGCTGCTCTCCCAACAAGTGAGGCATTCCCCCTTCAGCTTCCCTAGGGCAGCTGCTGCCCGCTTTCCACAGACATGACCTGCTATGGCAGTGAACTTCCTAGCGATTTCTCTTCCCCTCTGAATTAATCCAGCAAAACCTCCCTCTGCAGCAAGCATCTTTAGAAACGTGCTGCTGCACTCTCCCCTCCTCCCCCGAGGAGCTATTTATATCCCTGCAGGGCTTTCTCCGGCTCTCGTGGCCTGATGGGCCGCACTGGCAGGGGGAGGAGGATGAGGACATGCACGTATAGGAAATGTGTGGGCTCGCAGTCGGGGTTTGCTGCTGAAGGCTTTATTATGTGGTGCGTCTGAACCACTGGGAAAGAGGAATTGAAAGATTTTTGTGTCCTTCCTTGCATGCATTGACTATGTCTGCCTTCAGGAGAAGCACACGGCTTCTGTCATTCAGATTGGTGTTAAACAACAATTTAATGCATAATTGAAGTACTTAGTACGTTACTACTGCAAAATGCTGGTATTATTCTCCATGACTGTGTAAGGCTGTGTTGTGATGCTAGGACGTACATGGTTAACATGGCCATAAACAGCAGGATTGTACACCTTTGAGCCCGGAACTGTGAATTCCTGGATCCTTCTTCCGTGCTCACACAGATACACACACCCCAGTGTGACATAGATGCACAGGGACAATCACTGAGTGGGGTTACTGAGACAAACAGGATTATTGATGGCTTCATGCTGCTGAGCTGGTGGACAAAATAAATTGTATATTTTGAAGAGGAAGAGAGAGATAAGCTGAGCTTTATGATTTACCCAGATAATCTCATGGTCTATTTTTAAATATGTGATTTAGAGTTTCCATGAGAGGGAGAGCTGATGAAATGCAGGAGCATCGAGAGGAGCCTTCCTAAAAAGCATCTGGAAGGATACTAAAACCACTAGAATATTCTTTTTGAGTAGAGCTGAAGATAGCTCTTTTTACTGGAGGACCAATTAGTCTTTATGGGAGTCCAGGCTATCTTGACTACCCTGACATACAGGCAGACTTTACTTAATGCCAAGCTGCAGCTCAGTGTGGCATCTGCTCTTCTAGATGAGTAACAAAAAGAAGCTGACAATAACGTCTGCTCACTAAATTATCTAACCAAGGTCGTGAATGTGAAACATTTTGAAGAGAAAAAAATCTGCTAGCTCTCCCCCTTCACACTAGTTTAACTCAGTTACTCAACTGGCAAGAAACTGGCTTGAAAATACGTAGAAATAGTTGACTAACATCTGATGTAACGCATCTCTGTTTTTTCTTCATCACTATTTCCCCCCACCAGAGTAATTTCAGTGATTTGTATGCAGTCCCTAAAGCAGTATGCTTCGCTGATAACAGGAGGCAGAAACCAGCTCAGAGTCAAGCAAAATAACTGATCTGTGAACTTGTGTCATGCAGAAATGCACACTGATTTGTGCCTTATTGGCAAGGAATAAGTCTTCTGATTTGAAGACAATCTCCATGTATGGAAGGGACTTTTCCCTTACAAAGAAGCTTTTTTTCCTTTTCCAAAGAACAACTTAGCAAGGTTGGAAGTTCAACGATATGTAAAGGCCACATCATGTGCATTTTGTTTGCTTGGCCTGAGAATAGCTGAGCCTTTTTTGTAACAGCTAGGATGGACCTTCCCTCCTGACTGGAATCGGCTTCCTAGACACTGGATATTATCATAATGGCCGCAGTGCTTGTAGACACAACGTACAGTTGGTGTGTCAGGGAAGCAGGACTGCTCTATGCAGAGCTCCAAAAGCATGAAAGCCTCTGTTCTGTCTCCCAATCCCTTGCTCCCTAGCCCCAAGTAAGTGGATGAATTTAGATTTTTAAACAGATATCTGAAGTATCCAAAATTGCAGAAACTCCTATACAAATGACTGAGACCGGTACTCTGTTAAAGAACTCTTTGATGGTTTTTTGTGCTTCAGGGTGGGAATTAACTTGGGAATCAATTTTATTTTTGTTTAGCCTGAGTTTTAAGAAAGTGCAGATCTAGTAACTTCCATTGAAGTTAAACTGGAAATTTGCCAGCAAGACCGAACAGTTCATATTTTTTCAAGTTCAACCCATTAAAAAACAGGCATAGCTAAGTTAGGGATTTTTTCTGAAGTGAGCTTTTAGATGCACATCATCTATTGAAGTCTGAGGAATCCCCATTTGCAAATCTTTGAATGCCAAAAGCCTCATTAACTTCGACAGTGCCAGATCAGAACCTGACTGTGCCCCATGGCATGCTTAAGACTTGCATTCTTATAAATGTACAAATTCTCTACATGGTAAAACAAATGCTCTTTTTGGCAGAAGTTTGTCACGACTTCTGTTGAGTAAAGCATGTTTAATTTGCAGTTGATAGTTTTCTGACAGCACAGTATTGTGTGTGGAGATCATGCCATGCCATGCCACGTCACAGGTGAGACATAGGTATGTATAAAGGGAAGATGAGAGCAGGAAAGCAAGTAGCAAGTACAGGGAGGTAATGAGAGTTAGGTAATGTGACAGAACTTGAGCTTCATCCTTCCACTCAATAAGTGTTTTGTTCATCAAATGAAAAATTCCGATCTACAAATATATCCTGCTCATTTCTAAATCGAAATACAATAATCTATTTTTTTATATATATATATATATATATATATATATACACACACACACACACACACACACATGTGCAATCTAAAAATATGCAAAATACTTGGGGGCAACCTTGATCCCATTTAGGATCATGTCAAAGACATGCTGACTTCACAGCTGATATTGCATGTGTAATCTGACATAGTGATAAGGACATAAATGATGTATGTAACCAATATCATACTGATCCTGATAGTTGCACTCTCCCTTCCTTCATGGAAATCATGGAACAAAATGCTCCTGCCATATAAGGTGACAATGTGTCCACAGATAGCTGAACCTACAAATGCAGTTTTAAAAGCTTGGATTCTTGCCTTTTTTATTCTTTCTATTTTTTTCTTTCACTTTACAGATACCAGATATATGTTAGGTGCTTCAGAGCCCTTACAGAAATACAGAATCCTGCCCAAAGGATCTTGATATAATTTTTATTTTAATGCAGTGAGTGGGTGTTAGAGACATGAGGACCAGATGGGGTAAGGAAGGCAAAAGCTGCTCATAGAAATTACTCAATGGTGGCATA
Source organism: Brachypodius melanocephalos (assembly GCA_013398615.1). Classification (NCBI taxonomy): domain Eukaryota; kingdom Metazoa; phylum Chordata; class Aves; order Passeriformes; family Pycnonotidae; genus Brachypodius; species Brachypodius melanocephalos. The sequence continues at coordinate 12,400,501 of VZSR01003809.1, forward strand.
TGCATCGTTTCATGTCTTACTGTTAAATAACCTTTTTTGTCCCTCTAAATATTTTTGTCCTCTTTTAAAAAAAAGTATGCTTTTTTCCAGAACATTAAAAAACCAAGTCATATATCATCAAAGTACCCTCACACATCACAGAAGTCTTTGTGGAAGAGCAGATCTTTCACAAAAAACAGAATTACAGCATGAGTAACAAAGAGCAGAAGAAAGAATGGTGCTACCATACACGAGCGCAAATCTTTTTTTCAGACATGTGGTGAAAAAACAGCAGGTTTTGGTTAGTTTGTGTGGGTTTGATGTGGTGTTTTTTTTGTTTTTTTTTTTTTTTTTTTTTTTTAATGATGTTGTTGTTTGTTTGTTTGTTGCCTGCATTTAGAACTGATTTTATGCGTGTATTTATTTATCTGTATAATAGCACTTATATTGATTCAGCAAGTACCAAAAATTGTAGTTGGGATTAGATAGACAGTGTAAAGGATAATGTGGTCAAAATTGGTATCATTTAGTTTAAAAAATTAATTTATTACTTAAAAGTTTATTTTATAATCTTGACTATTTGCAGGTTAGTGTGGTATCATTATAGAATATCAGAAGGAATTGTCATGCCAAAGTTAATCTTATTTCTGTTAGTATTTGGAAGGTAATTAATGAACACATCACTGACAGAACTGTTAATCTCCACACCTTTGTCTCTCACATAGAAGGCAGAGTCTAGTAACCTAATAAAAGTGCTTGTAAATCAAAGACAGCTCAGCTCCATTGTCATTATCATTCAGTGCAAAATTCCAGTTTTCTCCTTCATGCCTATGAAATACTGCTGAGGGACTGTACTAGTTCATTCTTTGTGATGCTTTTCAAATACTAGTATCAGGATATCTCTAGAACTGCAGACATATTTGTGTCTTAATAATCTGCTTGAATGCACTGTTTTCCTCTCTTTCCAAAGACGGGGAACACTGTTTTTAGAGTTTCTCAATGTCTGTGTGTAACTCTTTAAGTTTCGTTTCATATGTAGTCCATATTGAAAGATTCTTAAAATTTGGGGAGTTTTGTGGTTTCTATTCCTTCCTAGTTGAAGTGGTATCTTAATTTGTGGGATAGGCTTTGTCAGATATTGACTGTAGTAGTTTTATCTAGGCGCTGAAATGTAGGATTTTCTATGGAATGTAGAGTTCAAGACCTTTTTCCACACAGAGATTAGTATGCTCTTGGCTTCCTGAGTGTGCAGACTGCTGACACTGCTACTTTTTTTGGGTTTCCAAAAATTAACAGCATGCTGATGGTTCTGCATGGTTGAGAAATAAGAAGCCTTCGACAAATTGTCAAGAATCATGTGACTTGGAGACATAGTCAATAACAGTTTATCTGAGAAGTTTAGTTGTTATCAATAGGCAAGATCCCATTATTACTGAAGAAAAAGAGGGTTTCTATTCAAAAAAATATTCAAATTCATAATAAAAAACCAAGATAATACTGTTACACACTCAGTTGCTACGCACTTTCTTTGGCATTAGGCTCTCCCTTCTCCTGCATCTCCAAGTTCTAAGGGTGGTGGCTTTCCTTCTGCTGCTGGTGTTGCCTATATTGGCAGCATCTGGAGTCTTTCACAGGAAGGAAGCGGGTGTTCGTGTTAATGCTGATAATATGCATTTCTCTTCCTTTGTTGTTCTACAGTTCTGTGTTTCATCCAAAACTTTAATTTTATTTTTTTAATGTATGTTAAATACTTGTTCTTTGGTCTCTTTGTTACAACTAATACCAGATCTGTCTATCTTCATGTTCACTTTTCTTTAACTTACTGTTGGGGTGTCTTTTTTATAGCTATGAGTGTTATCTTCAATACTAAGTCTAATATATACATATATACAAATGCTGCACCTTTTGTAATCCCGTGATTGTAGTCTACACCATCTCCTGTGTCTCCTCTTCTCAAGGTCTGTATTGTGTTTCTATAGACTGACATTTTTGCATAGTACAGCAATATGTTTTAGTCATGAAACTGTTGTGCTAACATACAAAGATAAGCAAAAGTAACAAATGAACTAGTGAGATCAATTAGGGGAAAATGTTTAAACCAGGTAAATTAATGTGTGCAGAAGTAAAATAAAAATTCAGCCTGAGAAGCTAAACTTTTAGCCCAGAACAAGCCTGACATGACTCAGTCTAGAGGCCTTGCAAAGTTAGTGCACAGCTTACAACTTTTTATATAACAGTGGCAATACAGTAAGAGCAATGGCAATACAGTATTACAGGTTTATATGGTTGCATTCCTTTTTAACATGTGTGGAGACAAGACTGTCTCCACGTCTTGTTACTGCTTTTATTTTAATGCAATTAAAGGGAGCCAAAGGGTGTTTTCATCACAAAATGTTAAAATGTTAAAATGTTATTGCTTATAACCTAGTTTATAGCAAAACACTGCACATAACATTAGTGATTATAGGCTGTATATAATTTACATGCTTACTGTGTGGAAAAGTAGTTTTCACATGTGTTTGTGCAGCTCTGAGCTCAGGAGCTGCCAATTTGGGTGTAGAGATTTTTGGTGGTTCTATGGGATACATTATCAAGGGTTTCTATTCCTTTCTTCCTTAATTTAGTTTTTTTTTTTTTTTTAACATGTAATTTTGGATATATTCAGAGCTAAACTCCTATGAGAAAATGTTGATTATAGGGAGTAGTTGTTCTTGATATGTTCTGCCATTCAGGTTTCTAAATATTTTCCCCATCTTATTTTTCCCAGTTATTAGAATAGTGCAGTGCTTTGCTAGACAGAACCAGTGTAATACCACAACTAGTAGTGCAGATTTCAATTTCCTTTCATCTACTTTAAGCACAGCCCAGAATGTGTGCTTGTCTGTACATAGGCCTTACTAACTAGAAAAAAAGTGTTGTTTCTAGCTTCTTATCTCATTCTGTCGGTTTATATGCAGTGCGTTCCTTCTCTTGCCATTCCGTAAAACATTAGCTAGCATAAAATAATGTTTTCTGTCTATCATGGTTAGTTATTGTCTTTAACTTTCTCAGATGTAAAAGGCCATATACTCCTGTCTTTACATCTCTTTTCTGTGTTACCCTAAAGTGGTACAAAAGTAACTAAATGCAGGTGGCATGTATGGGAAACCAGAGATGAGCCAGAAGAGCACTGTTTCTTGATCCTTGTAAGCCCTTGGTGATGCCAAAAGGGAATAATTATTAGAAAGTCTATTATGAGTGTGGGAAAGGCATGGCTTCACACAGACTTCATGTTATAATTAAACCATAATGTTATAAAAAATTTCATCTAGGACTTAAAATATTTATGATAGAAAGAACTGGAGCAGTATTAATTCCTGTAAGACCCTTGCTGTTTGGAAGGTGAGGAAAGAGTGCAAACAGAAGAGACTGATTCAAGTTTTAGAGCTGAACTTTATCTTTGGCCAGCTATGATGGATGGGTCTGAGGGACTATCAGTGAGTAAAATTTAATCCTTTTTTTTTTTTTCCTTCAGAATTTCCAAGTTATGTGATTTGCTTTCTTACTTTCTTCCTCTAGGAAACTTTTCATGGAATAAATTACTTTGCTTCAAATTTTTAAGATACATACCTAGAGAAATTTGAGGAAACAATGTAATTACTACTTTTTCCTGCTGTTTCTATTTTGCATGAATTTACCACATGAGCTGATTCCTGAAATAAAATCACCAAGCACTTCATAAATACAGAAAAGCTGTTTTCTCCATCAGTATTTGAAATAGTGAAAAATCCCAGAAATGTGGAACTAGTGTGTGGTTCTAAGGTGAACAGTAAAGTGCAGAAAAACCACAAGAAAGAAGGTTACTTCTTTAGCTGTGGTTCAGGAACTACAGAAATCCTCTGTCATCCAGAGATATGTGTGGCAAGAAATGTGTGGCTAGTATGAAAAATGTTATAGAGCAATATTTCACTTTAACATCACTTTTCAGATACTTGTTCTGGAGCAAGATGTTAATTATTGGGTTCAGTAGCAAATGGTTATACATCCTTCCGTGCAACTTCATAGAAGTAAACATAATTAACTTTTTACATTGGTTAGCACATAAAATTAAGGAGTGCTTAACTTAGCAGTTGTGGGGTTTTTTCATAGGTTATTCATTCATACACTACAATGTAGAAATGTTTGTCAATTGCCATAAATCTGCTTATGATTACCTCTTAGAAGATGAAAGCAATTATCCACCCACACAAAATTAGAAAATGAAACAACACTAATAAACACAGTTTTAAAAAGACATCTACACAAAATATATCCTTAATTTGAGTATCATCAGGCTGAAAAAGAATATTGTGCTTGAGCAGGACTTATGAAATTTGTTCACAAGAAGCTGAAAAGAGGCCTATGCCTTCTAAGGACTTTCTCTTTCTTTCTGTCTTTCTGTCTTTCTGTCTGTCTTCCTGTCTTTCTCTCTTTCTATAAAACACAATGTAGCAAAATGAATTTTGAGGTAAATTGATCACTGTTCATTCAAAGGTGAAGGTTGTTGGCCTGAGTGTCATTTTACTTTTAAATGTCAAAAACCATCTCACAAGGTTTTGGGGAAATTTACTTGTTGTGTCAAAAATTATTCTTGCCTGTAATAAGTTCTTCCCAGGATGTTTTAACTAAACAGGTGCATCATTTAATGTGAACTATATAGAAAGTCAATATCTGCCTGTTTGTGAAATGACATGGAAGAAGTAATGGCAGTGTAAAGTTATGGCCAAACAAGAATCTGTACCAGGATCAAATTTCCACCATTGCAGGTTGTCCCTGGAGTCTGCTCTGCGGACTCCTGGTCACTGCTGCCATGGCTCTCAAAGATTTGAATGCTACTCTCACCTGGTCCTGGTATTATGGGTCCCAGAGCTGTGATGCTGTGCTCTGCAAAGTGAGGATTACCCCTCATGGATGTCCTGTGTGATTCCTGGTACTGCACCCTGCAAGCTGTGGTGCTGATCTCTTTGCTGATCCATTTCATGTAAATCAGCTGTCGCTGCAGGGGCTGTGGGAGTTGAAGAACCCTAGTTTTAAGTTCGTAGTTGGATTAGCTACGATGAATGCTTTGTCATTCCTGTATGATTTGAACTATAAAGAATAATGATGCTTTTCAAAACAGAGAAACAAATGGAGCACTATCACCATGTTCAGTATGTGAGTTTCCTCTTTCCTCCACCGGTTATGTAAATGACAGTGGTGAATGATAGCTGCTTGAGTTCCCCCAGATGGAAAGATTACAGCAGCTTATTTGGCCTTCTCCACGCAGCTCTCCCTATTTTAGGCAGCAGTAGATTGAGGAGATTGCAGCTGAGTTAATTTGCCTCATCTGTTAGTCAAAATAAACTGCTTTATCAATAGTCCATTTCTTCCTGCTTCCACTATTAAAATGATGAGTCTGGGTTTTGCCTTTGAAGAGACCACAGCCTGAAGAAGGGTTTCGTATTCTAAACTGCACTTCACAATACCGATTAATGTTAACTCAATGGCTGAAACGGCTTTGGTAGGAGAGCAGTGTGATTTTCTACCTGAGAGTGCACACTCATAACAGCTTCTGGAGTATCCATCACTGAAAAGGATAGTGATGTTTAAGAGGAAAGACTGGGCATCATTTACTGGATTTTCTTAGCATTTGCCTATTGGGAATGAAAAATGCAGTTTTCTTACTCTTGAGTCTTAAAAGAATACTCTGAAAAAATTGATAGTTTGTATTTTACAGTTAGGAACAGAAGTACTGAAATGGGCAATGTCCATTTGTAAGGCTATGAATTATTCTCTATCCATAACTGATATTTTTGTAGCAATGCTGGTGTGTCATCAGCGGATGTGATAATTTAATATATTTTTTGCTTGCTTGCTTGCTTTTTTTTTTTCTTTTCTCGCTGATGCTTTTGTGCAACCAGTCCCTGTCAGGTTTTTGCTGATTACTGAATTTCTTGGTGTAGTACCCTCTACTGAATTTCCCTCAAAAAGGAGCATCAACCAGATACTAAAGAGAGAACATTCTTCTGGGATGTAGATTACTGCAGAAAGGAGGAGGATTTTTCTTAATTCTTCTAATATAAAATTCAGCCCCAAGACCTTGTCTCTCTTGTCCATTAAGAAGTCTGCAGTCATGCATCTTTGTTCCAAATCTTTTTGCCATCATTTGCTAAAGTCCCATTTCTTCAGCACAATTGTATACTGAAAAACTGAGCTTAGTTACTAATCATAAAGATTTTTCAGTCTCTTGGGAAAAAGATGGAATACCTAAAGTAGGGAGAAATTGTTTTTCCTACAAAATGTCTTACATGCCCCTGAAGATGTCTTTGAAGTTTACCGGAGTAGAGAGTTTCTGGTCCTCTTTAAATGTAAGGATATGACATATAAATAAACCATTATCTAACATTCTCAAAGAAATTCTCTTCACAGGGATATATCAGCTATTTCAGCTCCTTTTCCCTTGTGTATGATTATTGCTGCCATTCCACTCATAAAAATAGAAAAAAACTGAAAAATTGAAGATTTACAGCTACTTTGTACAGATGAAAACCTTTTTCTGAAGTTGCAATTTTAAAAAAAAGTGCATTTCTAAAGCGGATATACTGCTGAGTTACAGTGATCTTACTGGGCACAATCCTAAATGGAGATGGCTCTATTCAATAGTACAGACCTTGGAAAAGAGATTTCTTTTCTTCCTTGATACAACTAAGGGCTTCAAGAGTGGAGGAGTATGAGGGAAAAATCTTTTCTTCTTTAGAGATGCATTTCAAATTTAGGTTTGTAAAGTTCAAGTTTCTTCAGTATCTAAAGATATTTTGATGATCAGTTGATGCCTTGGGAAGGCTGACCTGGAACAGAGGCTGGGCAGAGCTAGAGAATAGAGTAGATATTTATTAAAAGGCCTTTAGGGTACACCTTGGGCAGTACAAGAGCCTGGCCAGGGCTGCACCCAGGGTGGACTTTAAATGATCACAAAATGGACCACTGGTCACAAGGTCTCACACTTTTATACGTTTTGGTCCATTTATATATTGGGGTTTAATTGTCCAATCACAGCTTCAGATTATGAAGTCCCATCCTTCTTGTTTTCTCTCTTCAGCCCACCATTGTTTATTCTTTTGGGCCTGAAAGTTGAACTCATTGTCCTTGGTCTTCAGCAGGAAAAAAGATTTATTTTGTCTACCTGCTCTGTGAAGGGAGCTTACTAACACTTAATGTGAGGCTCAGAACTATACCCCTAGGCAACACAGAATCTGAAAAACATGAAAGCTAAAACTTAAGGAATCACTACCAGGATTTGTAAGAAAGACTGATGCCACTAGTCCAGTTTCTGATGTGAGAAATGTGATTTATTTATATACCACCACTGTCGGTAACATGGCAAGCCTGGCAAACTTAGAGTTGTTTCCTTGGTCTGTGGGCAAACATGAATGTTTTGCTAAGATTGCTTACGAGGTTACATGCATGTCTTATGTGGAATTGTAATGCAAGTTCACAGGGCCTCTGCCTACAATTAGCATGTCTAACAACAGAAAGTGGGGCAATCCTTCTTCCAGGACATTACAGAGTCTGCTGCCATATTTGAATCTTAACTTGTTGGGTAAATACCATTATTCTTACAGTAGCAAAAGCCGCGTTGATCCTAAATCAATCCTAAGGAAGACCCAAGGGCTTTGACTTGTCAGCAAATGCCAGCAGTGCAACATGTAAGAAGACATTGGGTACAGTATGAGCTAATTCTGTGTAACATGGCAATAAATGCATAGTATTTAGAGGGTGTGGGTTTTTTTCTTCAAGGAATGCATAAGTTATCTGGAAACAAGCAAGTATAGTAGTTCAAAAGCTGGCACGAGGCCGGCTGTATGGGAGTAGACAAAGAAGGGAAAGCCATTAGGGGTCAGATTACTAATCCTCAACTATTTCTCTTTCTAGCATCTGAAAATCAGTTGTTTTCAGAGCTGGTTGAACTATCTTCTGTTGAAAACGTTCTTAGGATTGGTGTAGATGTCAGAGGTCTACTGGTGTCCTGGACATAATGCTATATCACTGTATCACATAGCTATTGCAGTATTAACAATTGCAGATGCTGACTGGTATTATCAGTCTGAGCAGTTTCTGGGTTAAACTTTGAGGAGTTTCATGTGACAGAGGAGTAACATAGGAAAAATAGGATCTAGTTAGCTTTGTCAGTCTTTGTCCAGCAGATAGAATGCTTAATTTCTTATGCCTCTCCTCCCCTTGCTAAATGAGGGAATTTCTAGTCTGGTACACAATGAATGAAGGAAGTTCTTATCAAGACAAAATTACTGACATGTAAATGGCTAGCTAGTAGGTGTCCATTTAACAATTAGTAAACAGCAGAGTCTTAGTTCCACTATCCATTTTGAGGATTAATATAGTCCTTGGACACACTGAAATGTCAACATGGTCAAACATAATGCCAAAGACAAGAAACAAACTGCATTTTGCACCAGTCTGTTGATCATGCTTTCAAAATCTGAAACACACTGTTCCAGTGTTGGGTGCTCCATGTACAAACTGTGGCAGTTTTATAGTGTGTGCAAAGAGAACAGGAACTCCAGGTAATACATTTTCTCCTCTGACTCTCGAAAATTTCAGCACAGTTCTTTACATTCATAAGAGGAAAGACATTCTAGATTATTTATGCCCGTGCCGTTTCTAAGGGTGGATAGTACTCTGTAGTGTCACACCTAAGGCATGCTTTTGGGAATGTGTCAGTCAAGCTTAGTCCTGTGTGTTTAGAAATTCTGTAGCACACCCAGGCGTGTTTTGTCAATATAGCCTTCTATGTTGTAAGCTCATCTCTGTGTGGATCATAAAGTAGCATTAAAGTGCTAACAGACAGATCAGATAAAAGGAGAGGTCATGAAGCCTGGTGGTAACTGATTATGTCATCACATCTGCTGGTTATGTCCTGAATAGTAAACTTGGAAACAATTAGTAGGTGTGATGACATGTGATGTTCAAGTAATGTTCTCTGAATAGGAATCAGAAATCTCTTTACATTGAAAGACTGTGCCTAGATTTTGCCCAGACTTGAGGAATATCAGATATCTAGAGTCTAGTAGAAAGGAAGTCACATAGGTGAATGATTTGGGTTAAACAATAGTTAAAAGGTTAACTGTTTCTTTATGGATTTCCAGAAACCAATTTTTAACAGCCTAATTTTACTCTGAATCAATATTTTAAATCATCATTACCACCAAAAAAAACCCAAAACAAAACAAAACAAACTACAAAAACAAAACAAAAAAACCCCCAGTCTCATGCGTATGGGTACAGCCCCTCATTCACCAGTTTTCACCACACAATAACAGTTGAATCCATGCATTGAGTGGAGTGCTAATGTGAAATAGAACCAATCAAGTAGGATGGGCTTCCAGATGGATGCATTCCAAAGCTGTCATCACACCTGCATGGGCTTCTGTGCTGGCATGAAGAGACTGGAAATAGGAATGAGCAACCAGTAAAAAAAAAATTCCAGAATTTTTTTTTTTACTGTTCTGTCAGTTTAGGTCCTCATATAAGAACAGCCATATTGTATTTACTGCTTCATGGACTTCAGCAGGAGTAGTGTTAGCCTGATTACATCTTTTGTAAATGCAGCCTAACTTGTCAGTTTATACCTAATCATATGTGCCTTAATTTAGATGTGGATTTTTGGAAAATACTTAAAACTGCTGTTATGTGTTGGTTGATTTAGTATAGGTACTAAAACAATGGCTTTCATTGATGGATCTTAGAACAGCTTTCAGCTTAAGTTCCAAACCTTATTAAGCAATTTGAAAATTTAAATTACTCTTAAGGACTGTTACTGTTTTCTTATGTTTCAAAAACACTTGAAAAGTAATTCAAGGATCCTCCCTGAAACCATGTATATAGAGGAACTAATTTTCTAAATTATACTGAAAAAAAAGTTACATTTAAAAATTGTTAGAAGCAAATAAAGTTGTTTAAACCATTTGGATTCCTTCTAGGTGCTATCTTTAAAGTCCTCTAACCTTCAAATATTGCATCAGTGTCCATAAAGAAGTGGATCATTTATAACCAGTATGTTGGCCTCAGTGAATGAGTCATGGAATGCATTAGTTTTGGAGTAGGTAATGTGCCTGCTATAGAGTACTGAAGACACTATATAGGATTTTGATATGGGAAATCGATGGGCTTTGCATGTTAGCTTGGAAATGCTATCTGAATATGTTGTTTCTTTCAGAATGGACAGAAAGTATCTTCTCTGCATACAAAATAGGCAGATTATATCTTATACTATTACTTTGGCTGTGTTTGTTTCTAAATACCTGAGTTCCAAGCAGACCCTCAAAGAAGGCCTTAATTTTGATAGCAAGATGATACTCTGTAATAATGTATAATTTACCATCTATTTTAATTTACAGTCTATTTAAATGTGTCTTGCAGTATGTTTCAGGAAGAGGTTTTGCATAGTACTGTTGTTGAATGTATTTAAATAAAGATGTCTTGCAGCAAATTCATTGAAAGCATAAAACAGTGCTTGCTGAAAATTAGTGGTGCAGTGCTATAAAATACACTAGTTCTATATCTTGAAACTACTCTTACTTTGTGTTTCAGGAAAGATTTACTTGCTTAAGGCACTTCTTTCCCAATGACTGTTTTTTCATTGTGGCTGAGAAAACACTAACACAAAGCAAACAAGTGATTGCTCACAAACCTTAAAGATCAAATTCTAGGTTGAAATTCACTATGTCTTATTACTATTTAATAATTGATGTTATAGTAATATCTACAAGTGTTTACTCTGACATGTTTCCCAACTCACTGCTTTTTGCTGTCCAAGTGCACAAGTAACAGGCAATTCATATTGCTCTGTTAGACATAGCAAAGAACAGGAAGACATCTAAGAGGAAGAGAAGTGAGATGATTTTCCAAAATTCAGAAGTCAATCAGATTAGATTGGAAGTGTGCTGACTTCAGCTGCCGTTGACTGGGCTAAGAATTCAAGAAGTAACAATTTGATCTTAAGCATCATAATGCCCCAAGGAATAGCTTGAAATATTTCCATTTCCTCTGGGCTAAGATATACAGTCATGTTTTGTTTTCAATTACTTTGAGATGAAGTTTTCCTCTGGTCTGCATGACTCGGGGCAGGATGTTCATAAAAGAGTGAGGAGTTTCATGTTACAGTTAAATGGAGCATGTTTATGAGCCACTTAATCTTTCTTTTTTTTTTTTCCAGTGTATTTGCTTCAGTGACTTTGTTATTAACTGCAAAAGATGTAAATGAAAGGTTGAATTTGTTTACCCAAAGCAATGACATGATTGTACACAAGAATAGCTATTCATCTATATATTTTCCAAAAACAATCAAATATTTTTCATTTCAGTGTTTCTCTCTTGGAAACTACAAATATGTTTTTGAATAAAATTCCATCTTGATTTTAGAACAAAACATCCATAATTTGTACATTTTAACGGCAATCTATTATAATTCTGTACAAGATATAGTGTGATAGATGAATGACATTATGCTAGAGCATATTGTGGTTTAATTACAATAATGGTAAGAAACTTACACTAAACAATGGAAAATCTGAAAAATTCAAATTACCCTTTAATGCTTCTTATTTTATTCTGTTTGCCATTTCTAAAGAATTATCAGCAGGCTTTTTGAAGGGAGTACACTGGTTTGTCTGCAGAGGATTTAGGCTTCACTTTGTTCCACAACATAAAAAAAGGTAGACGTAAGATGGGTGTACTTGAGAGGAAGCTTAAAGGAGTCACTGGTTAGTCAAACAAAAAAGAGGCAAACTGTTTCGTAGCCCATTGCTAACAGATTATGATTCTCAGGAGCAGCTTCACAAATCCTGTGGGGTAAAAGTACTTTGCTATGTACATCATAGACATTTACCTGTGTCAGTATGCTTGGCAACATATAGTTGAAGCATACTTTAGCAGAAAAGTCAAAATGATCAAAGAATAGATGAAAAGTTTATGATGCAAGGGATATAAGTGACTTTGTTTTATAAAATATTGTGAAAAAATACCATTTCCTCTCTTTGTCTGATTTCATTTGTGAAAATTTCACTATGCTTGCTTTTTTACTGTTTGAATAATACATTTGAATATTGCAAATGGTCAGTAGTGCACAATCACCTACAAAAACAAAAAGCGTATTTATTCTGAAAGTTACTGAATGAAATATCCAGCCTGATTTTTATTTTCTCTTTCCTCATTCACTTATTCTCTCCCAAAGGAAATGAGTCACAGGACTCTCAATTTCTCATTCTGTCTGTCTCTTTTTCCTTGTTAGTGTTCTTGCACAGACTTCATAACCATTTTCCTTCAACTCATCTTTAAGCATCTCTATGACCATGGGAAGGTCTCTCTTTTTGATATATTTTTGGATTTATTATGCAAGTCATAAATATAAATTTCTGCATCTTGTCCTCAACTCCTACTTGTGCAAGACCCTCAAAAGAGGATTCATTCTGGGGCAGCTTCCCCAGAATAGAAATTTTTCAAGAATAGAAATTGATGCAGAAATGAGAAAAATCAAACAGTATACCTCTGACTGTTCTGCTTCATTCTGCAAAAAGCATTTCAATCAGTAACTTTAGTGGTGGGTTTGCTGAAGTATGAGCATCAAGACTCCCTTATAAACAGTTTTTAAGGTCAGAAAACAACAGGAAATGGGCTGGCACTTTCTGCAAGTTGTTTAGTACAAAGTAGGTTTGTGAAACTCTGATAATAGCTGAAAGGCTGGGTTTTTTTCATAGTTCTTGGAAAATAAAAAGCTCTTCTGGGCCTAAAACAAAGACAATTTTGTCACTAAGTATTTGAAATAAAGTATTTAATTTTAGCTTTCTGCATCTTATTTTTTTTTTCTAAAGAGATCTTCTTAAATCTATGATTACAGAGTATGTCCTAATCTGATGAAGGTTTTTAGATGCAACCTGAGGGTCATTACTGAACAGCAGTAAACAGAAAATGCTGCAAATATTTAAACTGTTGTTATTCCTTTTATGAATTCTTTTCGCCTTCTATTTGGTTTGAAGTTCTCTGTGTACTGGACAGAAAGTGTAATATCCTAAGTGTGTTGCCTGTGACTTTCTGCAAACATATCAAACTTGAGTTTTTTGCTTTGCTTCTTGAAAGATCATTTATCATTTGCTGGGAAAAAAAAATACACCACTCAAGATTCTTAAAGTGAAGTTTGGTTTTTTTGTGAATAAATACTCTCTGACAGTTCTTGTACTCTGAAGCTTTAATGCAAATGTTAAAAGACTCCAGGACAATATAAGTTACATCCCTCTACAAATATAGTTTCCAGGGCAACTAAAGGGCCTCCTGTTTCATAAACACTGTTCTCTCAAGCAGAAGCATTTGTCTGTCTGCTGGAAGATTATTTTACACTTAAGCATGTTAATTTCAAGATCATATTCCCCCCATGAAAACATACCAGTATCATCTTCATTCAAATCTGGACTATTTGAAAGTAAGGCACGGAAATACATCATACAACTGCACTTGTAAATAAGGTTTGGGCTGTAAATATGACTAGCATGATATAAGAGACCTGGCAGAGTTCCTTGTGTGCTGCAGAAGTATCCTTCCTTTATCACCCAGCCAGGGTCTGACACACAGCTCCTTCTCAGTGCGATGTGCTTTGCCACTCCTGTCTGTTGGGAGATCACTGCTGAATCTCAGATCAGGCTTTTGTTGCCATTCAGTTATGGAAAGGGAGATTTCTTTGGTTAGCAGAATGTATTTGGGCTTTGGCTATGAAAAAGTGCTATTGAATTCAACATTTATACTTTCTCTGTGAAAAAGGTGATTGTCTTAATGACCTTTTTTTGCAATCTCCATGTGCACTCATACACCACTTGACTAACATCCTTTTTGAATAATTTAATTGTTTGCAATAACTAGCAGCATTTTCAGCCTTTGGGCTCTGAATTCTTTGTTGTTCTTCTGCCTTTTTGTGACATACTACTTCATGTGAGAACTGCATTACAAGCTTGGCTTTTGCATGGCCTGGTGCATGGCTTGGTGCATACAGCACCAAAAGACAGTGTGTAAATTCTACCATTCTTATATGGTGCAATCAATGTAGTGTATGAGCAGCATATTAATTGACTCAACTGGACTTCAATAATAGACTAAAAGATGATAGATTAAAAGTCAAGACCAAAAAAGAAATGAAAGACAGTATTTGAGTGATTTTCTAATTGTGCTTTGGGTAATGTATATCCAGTACTTGCAGTGTGATTAGTCTTGGTAAGATTTAGAGAACATGGTAAAAACAGTTGTAACTTTATTATCATTTTTCTTGTGCAAATAAAGAGGTCTTTTAGACACAGTAACTTTGGGAAATGAAGCAGGTCTTGTCTGCAGTTACATTTGCTTAACTCTTCCTAATTTCTGCACCAAATGCATTCATGCATATCCAAGTACTATACAAAACAATGACCTAGATTAGAAAGATGTTTTAATTATGCATACTCATTAGTACATTTTAAAGAGTTACTTCATCTTTTTGTTAATTTTAAGTGAGATGAGAACTTCTGCTTATTTGTTAAGACAACTGCCCCAAATGAAGTTAGTTCACGCAAGTTTAGAGACTCCATTATTTCTTAATTATTGTCTGTCTGTATGTCCAACCATTTCTTGCTTTCTTTAGGGTTTTTTTGGTTGGTTGCTTGGTTTTTGTTGTTTGTTGTTTTGGGGTTTTTTTAAAATTTTTCTTCCTCCACACATTTTCTTACTTTGATTCCCCCTTTCCATATTTATCTCCTCTCCTCCTCTTACCCCTGCCTGGTGATAGGAAAAAGGAAAAAAACCCATTAGCTATTGTCTTCATTTATTTTTTCCCTCAGTACAAAAGTTGATTTCACTCTGCTCAAGCACACTGCTCAGATGATGATTAACACAAGACTAACACATTAGAAAATCTGTAGAAAATTGTACAGGGCTAGACTCTGTGACCTTCTGTAGGAATGTTTTCTGTGTCATGAATTTTGACTAGAAAAGCCTAAGGAAAAGTAAAGTACAGATTTCAATAATTGCTCTTCTGGCTGCCTGTAGTGTTTCACGGATTAAAGCACTTTAATTTCTGGGGCTTGAAACAAATTCTTTGGTTCTTTTCTCACAGAGAGGCAGACTCCTGCTCAGATTTTATCACTACTAGTCAGTAAATGTAAAATCATTTAAGCATAAATTTATAAAAGTATCTTCTACTCACTCTTATGAAGGCTAAATATCCCTTTAGAAAAAAATTTAAGACATGAAAGTGACTGTATCATTTATTGAATACTGCATTATCCATATATTCAATGAGACTTAGACTGCAAGGCACAGGTTAAGACCCCTACGGGATCTTGAGACAATTAGGCACCCAACAGCATGTATGGTTTTGCCCCCAAGTCAGCACATGGCTGAATGTGGTTCATAAAACGACTCCATAATTGGGTCTTTACTAGCAGACAATTAGAAAACCTTGGATAATGGTGGAAACTGATTTACACAAAGCAAATGCCAAGAATAGGCAGGAAATCACATTTTTATTGGAAAAGCTTAGTTTGATAAATGTCAACTCAGGAATCACTCGCTGTTTCTCAGACTCCACATCAGGAGGGACACATAAAAGCTGTAAACTACAAATGGATGAAGATAGAAATGGTCCAGTGTCCCTATTACAGAGGGCACATAATAGGCACAGCAAAGCAAAAGTGGTTAAATGCTGACAAATGGATTTGATTGCCTTTCCACTGCAGAAGGAGGTCCAGCTCTCCCTGTTCCATGCCAAAAAGAAGTTGGGCTTCCTACTTGCACCTGAGATGGATACTCTTGGATCACTTGTGCCACAGAAGTTATGTTACAATAATGCTCCAGCTGTGCCAGGAGTGCCTTTCAGGACTGCACGCTGAAGATGCCTTAGCTGTCAACTTCAATTAGGCCAAAACATCCAAAAGATACCTCATCATGGAACTCCCCATGACCTTGGTAGAATTAAGCCTTTAACTCTAGGCATCAATTTTTGAAATTGGATAGAAAGGTTCAGAAAGAACTTTAAGAGCCTGACATCTTGTTTTGCACAGGAAGTTCATGGCAGGTTCATGGGACTAAATTTCCGTTTGGGCCACACTGCAGTCCCTGCAGGTGTGAGCATCATAGGCTGGTGATTCCCTTAATGAGAACATGAACACTGGCTGTGCTCTGTGAAAATACTGAGTTTGTGATTGGCCTTTGTTAATTATTAGACTATAGTAAGATGTTGTGTTTCAAAGGTCAAGACAGGAAACACCTGATACCAAACAGACAGGTATACTAAAATGGTACCAGCATAATTGTGCAACTGTTTGCTCAGGCAATGGCGGTAAAAACTTAGTAATAGGTGCTTCATTAATTATGAGACCCTATTGAAACAGGAAGGAAAGGTGTATTTTGGCATTCCATAATGAAGCATTTACCTTTATTCCCCGATCCAGAGTACACTTACCACCATGGTTCCAGCCACTGTAGCTCCGTGTTTGATTATATTTATCGAATATTTCCATAATACATTGAATTAGTACACTGAAAATATTTTAAACCACCTTTTTTTTTCCCCTGGATCTTTGCCAAGTAGCAATAATAATATTTTTTTCTATGATGAGATCATACAGAGAGGAAAGAAAGGTTTTATCAAACAGAATCACGCAGATAAGTATTATCTTTGCTACCAGGAGGGGTTGTGACTGGGCTATCATGTGATTGCAACTGCACAGCTTATGCTTTTGTTCTTAATCACAGTGATGAGCACAAGCAATACAGTATCAAGGCCAGGGATTTCCAGAGCATTAGCGATGGACTGAAGACAGAGCATGAGAAGTACATGCTAAGTTTTTGTGCTGAAATGTCAGACACTATGGTGGGAACTGAAGGTCTGCATGAGTTAAGTTGGTATGAAGATGTATTCCCTTCAGAAAAAGAGAAAAATTTATTCTAAAATTTTATTTGGCTCCAGTTGGTAGCAGCATAGAGCCTGTATACTCCTGAAAAGAGAAGGTTTCTCAAACTATGATAGGAGAAAGACAACATGGACTATAGATTATTTTAAAATAAATACAGGCTGTTTCTTAGTTGTGTCTGACTCGACTGTATAGAGCACCACCCCTCATTTAGTAACCCCTATGCAAATAAATGCCAGGAAGACAAACAAAAGGGGAGGAGAAGGTCAGGCCTTAATCAGACAGAAGAAACAACCCCCACAAAAATTTTCTACTCTCCTTTTTTTTCAATACCTCTTCAGCACTGTTGCCCAAGAAACTAAATGTAATAAAAGAAATTTTAAAAATTCCCTAGCAAAGATGTGAAAACCAGAAAAATGGTCGTTGACTCTTCCTAAGTATCTCTGCCTCCTCACAGATGTCTTATTCTTGTGCTTGGTGGTAAACAGTAATCATTAAGGCACTGAAGTAAGACAACAAATGATCATGCTATTTGTATTATTAATGCATCCATGTTTCCTTACGGTACATGTACATGCACCTAGAATGGAACTGATTTCACGGAAGTAAGGGACTTTTTCATCTGTTTAAAAGCTTCCTGTGTCTTTTGGAAATAATTCTTCATTAGTTTTATTATCAGTCACCATGACACCATGTCCCTCACCTCCCTCTGAAGGTGTGCTTTTGGTAGTAAGCACTTCAGCAGAGCACTGCTAGTTCTGCTGGAGGCTTTGCTGCGTGCATACCTCTCTGGCACTGATTTGTTCCAGGAAAAGAATTTCTCTTTGCAGCTCAAGGAATGGTTACAGCTGCCTAAGTACAAAGATTTATGCAGCAGAAAGTGAGGCCAAAGAGAGCGTAGAAGGACTGTAGCAGCAAGAAGGAAAGCTGATCTCAAACTGAGTCGTGTAAGGGAAGCATCCAATAAACCAGCTGATTTAGAGGACGACTGCAGTGCTCTGCTGTTTTTCTGTTTGAAATGAAGTGAGTCTAACCTCAGGTAATTAAATTGTATGCAACGGCTGAGGGAGATCTTTACTCATGTCTTAGAGAACAGGAAGTTGTACTTTCTCTGTGAGTCAGCATTCTTTGGATACGTGTTTGGATATCTAGAATTTCATATCACAGTTACCTTCATGTTGATTATGGTCAAGAATATGGTACAGTTAACTATGAAAGAAACTCTTGTTTTATGGCCTATTACCCACTCACAATTTTGTTTTTGCTTCCCTGTGCCTTGTATTGGGTGAATTACATATTCACAGAATCACTGGAAGAGTGATCACTTGGAAGAGACCTTTAAGATCATAGAGTCCAAACCATGCTCTAACACATCAACTAAACCATGCAACTGAGTGCCACATCAAATCTTTTTATAAACACAATGTTCGGTGTTGTTTTCCACAGAGCTTTTTCCTAGGTATTTTACTGATACCCATACACTTGATAGCAGGTTTTGGAAATTGATTCCCACTCCCTTTCTATTTTTTCTCTTTTTCCCTTCTCTCTACATCATAGTGCAGTGATCTGTCAATGAAATCCATCTAGGTCATTGGAATTATGTCAGGCACTTTGATCTTGCACTTCGATCTATCACAGCAGCAAAAATTAGGTGCAGTTATGGTTCTGCGTATTTAATAGCAAGAAATTATAGGTTTAGTGATAATCTTGCCCAGAATCGTCACCAAGTGACCATGTGCTGTGTATGTATGTACGACTGCATGTGCTGGCCATACTGTTCAGTAATTAAAAGGAACTGTCATTCCCCTTGCAGGTGGCCACCCTGGTGAGCCAGTGGTGGTGGCAGGGTGAGCAGGGCAGAGCATGACAATCCTCAGCTGCATCAAAGGCAGTGTGGCCAGTATGTCAAGGGAGGGGATTCTGCCTCTTTGCTCTGCTCTGGTGAAACTTCATCTACAGAGCAGTATCCAGCTCTGGAGTCCACCACACACGAAGGACACTGGCCTTCTAGGGAGTCCACAGGAGGCCACCAAGATGATTGGAGGGATAGAGCATGTCTCCTGCGTGCAAAGCCTGAGAAAGTTGGGATTGGAGAAGAGAAGGCTTCTGGGTAAAATAATTTCAGCTTTCCAGTTCCTGAACAGAGCCTGCAAGAAAGATGAAGAGAAACCTTTTGCAAGAGCGTGTAGCAATAGGACAAGGGGCAATTGTTTTAAATTGAAAAAAAGGCAGGTTTAGATTAGATGTTAGGAAGAAATTCTTTACTGTGATGGTGATAAGACTGGAATAAGATTGCTGGAGAAGCTGTGGATGCCTGTTATGTTTTAGGAATGGTTCTCTCTAATTTAGTACTCTCACCAAAAAGACCACAAGCTGCTCCTCTTCTCTCTCCCTCCAGTATGAGGCACACAAAGCAAAGATCATAATTTGAGATAACAACAACTTACTGGAAACAGCAGTGAGGTAAGAAAACGAACAGCAGCAATATTAATGGCAAAATGCATAAGACAAATCTTTTAATGCAAAATAAAACATTACTGGACTGTTCCACTCACCATGTTTTCTCCCACCAGAAGGAATGCCTTTCTCCTCTGAAGCCAAAGAAGAGTCCCTTTCCCCTGCCCCTGGTAATGGCATGAGGTGGTATCAAATAACATCTGGGTCTTGGTCATGCCACCTCAGCCATGCCCCTCTTCCACCTACTGCAAAAAATTAACCCTGTCCTGAACGAAACTAGGACAATTCCCAGAAATATTCAAAGCCAGTTTTGATGGGGCTCTGAGCAACCTGGTCTAGTGAAAGTTCTTTTTGCGCAATACAGGGGTTGGAAAAAATGTTTAACATCCCTTCCAACACAAAGCCATTCTGTGATTCTGTGATTCTGTGATTCTGTGATTCTGTGATTCTGTGCTCTGATCTGTTGTGCCACATTGCTCACCACTGTCATTAGTGCCCCTGGAATGGGAGGTCAGTGGTTAGGTAGATACTGTCTGTGCCATGTTGTTGTTCACCTTCAAGGACTACCAAACCAGATCATATTTTCAACATTCTGTGAACTTAGGTTTTTGCACTGTGAATTGTATTCTGTCCCAATCCAGTTGTTCTTAGAAGGACCAATACCACATGCAACAAGCTCAGACTGGATAGTACACTCTAGACAATTCTGCAATGCTACTCTCTTCACCTTGACTAGACATCCTCTGGTTTCTTATGTTAGAAACAAGGGTAGAACTTAAGAGCCATGATTCATTAGAGTGAGTGGATGGTTGCTGTATAAAAATTGGACTTTGTTTAGTGGTAAGGGTATCATAAATCCCTTGGCAATGGGTATATTTTTGAGTAAGTGTTTAAAGCAGAATTGTGCAAAAATTGTGGATTTACATTTCTTCTATTTCTAATTTGGCAAACACTGCCTTTATTTCGCCTGTTCTTTAATTAATACTAAACAAAGAAGCATGTTGACAAAAATGTTAAATCCCTGTTGCAAACATTTCAATCCTTTCTGATTAATACCATCTGCATTTAGGAGCATAGCATGTGCATTTCCAGGAAGGTGAGAATCATTTGCAGGAGTAGATAATCATGATGTACCCTCACATTAACATGTTACATGTGTTCCTATTAGCTAAGCACTTAAATAGAAAACCAAATGAAGCATGTCAAGGTGTATTGTGTATGAATGCATTAGCATCTCTCACTCACTTGCAAATCTGTAAAACATTGGACAATGTGGTAGAGCAGCATGAAAATTTGCATTGAATTGTAATTAAAAGTAATTAGAAGTAATAAAGGGCTAGTGCACTGATGGTTTATATTTTTATGTTTTGATTTTATGATAGTATTTAGAATGTCATGCTAAAGTGGAGTTAGGAACATATAGGTATATTAATATGCGTATATAAAACATACATGTACATATAAATACACAGAACACGGTGTCAGACAGGACATATCACTTTGCAATGGATGACTTTGGAAGTAAGTTTAAATTTAAACTCCTTTAAGTAGGTTAAGATATTTCAGTTTTCTGATCAGTAAAACACAGTCACTGACCTACATTTGCAAGGAAATAATTTTTCTGAAAATGCTGTTCTGACTTTAAAAGGATCATTAGTGGAACATATCTGGCAGTCTAATTTCCATTTTAGATAACTCAGAATTATTAATTAACATATTATACCCAGGCAAACTTCTAATTTCTGCAGAGAAGTGTCTAGACCTTCACAGCTTGAAAGTCGATAGCCAAAACCAACTGTGTAACAAGGGATAAGTGTACGGGATGAAAGGGATTTGCTCTCCTATGGATTTTCTACTGTGCTATTTCAAATCCCTTGACAGAGTTACGGGACTGACTTTATTTCTTTCTCCCTGATCTCTTTTGGTGTAGGTCTTGGTTCTTTCCCATGTAGTATATCACAGTGGCATGTCAGGTTTCTAGCATATATTTTTATATATGATAACCTCAGGCTGGCTGTACATTTTATATATGATAACATCAGGCTGGCTGTACAAAGCACTGTGAAGCTACACATGTTTGTTCAGAGGTAGTGCCCCACACCTCTCTGTGCAGTGACACACAGGCCTGACGTGTACAACTACCAGTGTGCATCAGCCACTCCTTGCATCACCAAATCAGCCAACAGCCTGTGCAATAGCTTCAATGCCACAGGTGATGGACCTGAAATTATCATTCTTAATAGTTCCAAGCCATGCTCTGGTTCACAACACATCTGAATTCCTCACCAGGTTCACCAGAGTGCCACTGGCTGGTAAAAATTTTCAGAGCAAACTGCTGTTTGACAAAGAAAGCTGGAGATGTGGAAAAAAACGAGGTTTTTTTTAAATAAAAGTTTTGCAGGAGTTGAATTAAATATTGCTGAATTGGAACTGTGTGACATATCTTTGCAAGAGACATTTGATTTTTGTACTCTTCTCCTGGGGTGCTTATTTAAATAGAAAAATGTCATCAAAATACTGCATGATACTCATAACCTTCAGCAACCACTAAAAATATTGATTTTGAGCTTTGATCTTTTGTGAAGAATTAGTCCATCTGGGAACTGTGGGTTTGACTGTTTCAATTCTTAACTCTTAATGTGATCTCTGCAGTGATTAAGTGTTTGTCAAAATGTATTGCAGTTAGCCGGTCTTCTGTTCAGTTCTGTCGGTCCTAGAAAGGGATGTCTGGCTTGCCCTGTTTCCTAGCTGGCTCATCATCTACACTGGATGGCTGATTTATGGGTTTTGGATTTTAGTTACCTGATTGGGTTTTTTCAAATGAACACTATCTAACTGGCAGTATCACTCTTGTCTTTGGGTCTTACAGGTGGGCAGGCTATCTATTGCTTGTCTGTTTATCTATGCTTAGAGCATTGCAGGAATATTTTTTGTTTGTAATAATCTCTTTTACCTTTTTACTTGTGGCTTCAGGACTGTAGACTTGATGGTAGACTGTAGCTTTCAAATACTTTGGGCCCAATCATATTCTCCACTGAAATCCAGTAATAAAATTCCTTTTGTTTTCAGCTAGGGATAAAAAGGGGAAGGAAAAAAACCCAAAGCAAAAAACCCCAAACCTGAACAAACCAACAAAAAACTCCTCACAGACTGAAAACCTAATATTCTCCTCAGAGCTTCCTTCCCAGAAACATCCACATTTTTGTAAGGAAATCTAAGTTTTTCTCCCTTTTACCCTTAGTTCCGTGTAATTACCCAAAGCTTTCCACTGTAGCATTCAGACTGCACCTCTGGATACAAATTGTTAATTCTCTTTGTTGTTAACTATTTTCCATTCTTTTATTCAGTGATTCCTGCATATTATGATCTTTCTGGAGGGCCTTTAGAACTTTCCAGAATGAAGGTCCATTGCAGTGGATCCAAAACTTTCCCAGTCCCTAGACAACATAGTAGCAGGAGACGGTTACTGTACTTAGCCCATAGTTGGTGTCTCTTTAGAGGATGGACGTATTTACCCACCTTACTTTTTTCTACATGGGCAGCGTGGATGAGAGCTGTGCAGTCAGGGAACCAAATGTTTAAGAAATCAATGCCAGGTTAAGAATTTAGGTTTATTACTGATTCAAGACACTCTGGACTATTCTGCTGAAGAGGACCTTCTTGATAGAGCTGAGGCTTAGCAAAGATTATTCATTCCACCTTTTTGTTTTGCGCCTGTGTTGTTAAATAAATCAGATGTTTGAAGCCTTTTCTTAGGTTCTTTTACCACTGTAACTAACTTAAATAACCTAAGCATCTTTAAAGTCAGCATCTTCATAACTGCTACCCGCCTTCCTGTGGAAATGACCATGCCCACCATTTTATGACTTAATAGTAGCATCTGTGGCATCTTGCTTAATTCATTTTGTTTAGCTGGAACATATTTTCACGAAGTAGTGATTCTCACGTTGCTAAGTGTTGAAAAGAATGTGATCTCTCAAGGGGTACAACTTTGAAAAATAAGATTATTTGTACATAGTGGGTTGTTTTTAGTCAGATGAGTTCCTCAAGCCAGTTAAACTTGTGATTGCTGACTCGGGACAGGAACAAGAGTCAGCAGAATGTAGCATCAGGGCAGAGTCTGCTTCAGCTGGCTCACATTGCCTTTGTGCCTTCCCCCACCCACTCCCCATTTCATGTGTTCATAGCAGCGCTACTTAGGATGTAGGACACAGCTCCAAGAATCTCTTCAAACACTGAAACCAGAAGCAATATAAGCACAGCACTGCACCTGGAAGGATAAACTCTCAAAGAGTTTCAAGTCTCTCAGGCAGAGAGACTGCATTTCCTCGGATAAATGGTTTTTCAGAGTTCATCGGGTATTGTCTTTACGGCACTGTGCTGTCCTCAGGAGACATACAAGCAGCGTTCAACTTTTTGACATACGCTTTTGAAGGCAGTTGGCAACTGGCTCTCTTGACTGTGCAAAGAAGTGCTAAGTCCCTTAAATAAACTGACTTATTTTTGCTAAAATATTGCTTTGCTAGATCAAATTATTGTTCCACTTCTACTTGTATCCTACATCTCTGATCCTTGTATCAATAGTCTTATCTTGATTATTCAAAACACTATGCCATATTTTGTGTTCTCTGCTTACTAAAACAGCCCAAGAGAACTGATGATGTTCTCTACCTCAAAGGATGGCAGTTGTGAGTTGGTGCTGCATAATGTATTACTGGAGGCAGCAACCACTAGATTTCATTAATTGTGCAGTTATACAGATGATGAGTTAGATATATTGGTCTATTTGATAGCATTGTGAGACTTTACAGATTTAGAGGAATTATTTTGCCTAGTGCATTGCTGAAAAGCTGCTACTTGAAGCGAAACACAGTAGCTGCTTAAGAGCTGGCAGATTCCTACAATCCACTGAACATACAGGGGTAATTTAGGCAGGCAAAAATGTAATTACTTGGTGTATTTTTTACACTGAACTCATTACACAGTGCCTTACAGAGGAAATATATCTCAATCAATGTCCCTATTAGTACAGGTCTTGAAGGGTGGAATTGTATACAATTTATGTAATCTGAACACAATTACAGATATGTTAACATGAATGAAGTTTAGAGTTCTCTTTAAAACTTGGTTCTTAGTTCTTGTACTTAATTGATTATATCAAAATAGACCCCTTAGTTACTCAATATGAAAATTTTCCTCTTTTAAATAAATGTTTTTGGGTTTTTTTTTCAACATGCCAAAGCAAGGCAATATAGCAAATGCAGCATAATAAAACCCAGAATTTAAAATAACTTTCAAAATATTAGAGACATGTAGATAGCCTGGCAATAATATCATAGCTATAATAACTAAGTCTTAAGAACATAGTGGGGAAACCTAAGCTATCAAAGCAGAAAGCCTTCTATCATTCTGAATTTCATGTAGATACAAAAGTGAACCAGATCATGTGAAGTGAATACTGTCAGAACTTTGCTTATTATAGACTATTTAGTTGATTATAGACTATGCATTTGGGGTTTTAGTGAAAGTAATTGCCCTGGGGCAATTGTTATTTACATGATGTGATGAGTAGTTATATCTCTAAAATTGACAGAACTTTGTGTGAACATTATGGATTTCATCTCTGACTACTCTTTTAGCTGACATTTGGACTTAATGAAACATACTCCAACTTCTAGATGAAGCTGGAAGTTGCTGGAGATGCCTAGAAGTGAACAGATGTAGTAATCCTGTGATTTGTGCTAGTGTTAGTTCAGATTGATTTTTAAATAAAATATTACAGAGACATACTTCATGTTCACAAACACAATTTTCCTTTAAGCATTGCATTGCCTTTTCCCTGACTATGCTTTTCCTACAGATTCAGTTGTTCTTCATAGTTTTTCTCACTTTTTCCTGTATAAAACAAATAATAACTACTTCTGCTTTCTAATATGATCTTAGTCTGTTTTATTTCATCCCAGTTCCGCATTCTGTGTTGTCATACAAGCATGCACCCATTTGGTCCTACTACCTACTTTATCCACTGTTTAGGTGGGGCTTAGGTGGTTCAAGCTATTGGTTTTATTGTTTCATTTGCTTCATTGTTTCTCCCTACAATTGTTCTTACTCTAAGTAATCCATTGTTACTTCATCTGCTAAGGATGTGTACTCTCAAGCTGTGTAGTCTTGCACCTTGTCAAAATTCTCCAGCTCTTTTGTTTTGTTTTCACTCATCTTTTATTTCTTTGAAATTCATCCTGTTTGCAGAAATTCATCCTGTTTCAAAATCACTAACTCAACACCTCCATTTTTTAAGGGTCTTCACTGAACTTACACTATCACCTCAGCATTCAGATACCACATATTCAATGTTTGATGCTCTTTTAAGAAGTACTTCAGGTGACTTCACTGGGGAAATTAGGATCAGATCACTGGTATTTAGTTCTGAAGGCAGGAAAACTATTACTAATGAATTTGTGTAAATTAGGATCTCTCACAGAAGGGTTCATGGACTGTTAAAGTGGATACTTTGTCAGACCATTGGGACAATCATACAAGAAAAATGTTAAAGCTTTTGACATAAAACATTTTTTTTAATTATTTTTTGCTATACTTCAAAATATACATAAATCCAGTCTATTACTTATAACAGTAAAGCAGACTTCATTAGAATAATCTAATGTGCACACTTCTTTTCAGTGTCATAAAAATAATGTAATTAAAATGAAGTTGCTGCAAGAATGCATGATTCACATATATTTTTATTATTAAGTACAGAAAGGAAAAAATAATGAAAAAATGGAGCGTCTCTTATTTAGTGCGAAATAATGTTTACTTATTTACATTTCTGGTCTAAGAAATTCTAAATGTCTGCAAATTATTATGAAGCTTTACTTCAGTACCACATACCTTTTAAAAATCCCCTCTTGCACACTTGTATTTTCCTGGATTGTTTCTGGTGTCATCGTATAATGATCTAGGAACTACTCATTTCAGAAGTCTACTGTTCTCAGCAGACATTAGAAAATATTAAAATAGTCGCCAAGTTTTTGAATGACTAGGAAGAAGTATTTTAATCTTCCTTTAGGCATCAAAGTAATTAACATCTCTCAGTCTCTTATGTATATTGTAGATTTCTCATACACACATAGAATAGCCAACAGTACTATATCTGCTTTTATTATAAACTCCTCTTAAACACACTAGCATGATTCTACTTTTGTTATAAACTCTTCTTAAACACACTAGCATGATTCAGCACATGGCTTTGTGATGTGTCATCATTATCTCTACCTTTGCAGTCTTTATGATAGGAGTCCTTTGAGACTTGTAGGGCAGTGGATCACTTAAAAAGGGCATCTCTACTTTTTGCGGTATTGGGGGAGGGGGTGGGGGGTGAGGAAGAAGCCTAATCACTTGTCTGTATTCTGGTACTGCATCTTGTGTCTTTAAGACCACAGACGGCAGTGGAAACTGGGCAAACTAGAGCTGGTCCAAGGTAACCTCTCCCAAAACACACCTGTTGTGGGCATCCTGAGCACCTCCTCTTTCCAACTGCACACCCACTCCTGTTGGGCATTTTGCTGTTGTAAACATAGCCAAATGCAGCCCTGGATTTATTCTTCAGTCTGAGGGCAGACAACAAGCAGAACCTGTACCAAAAGAAGGCAAAAATACAGCAGCACTGTAGAGTACATGTCCTATTCTAGACTTACTATTTTTTTTATTTCTGCAATAAAGAGTGCACTCAGCAAGAGGGGATTTGTATACAGTTAAGGAAGATATAAAATGACATAATATGACGTATTACAGTAGTTCCAACTGACTTTCACTATTTTGTTACCAGTGAACAGCTTGCTTTGGGGCTTAACATATTATCGCTCCTTTTTCATTTGTTTTGGAGCACAAAAAGAAATATTCAGAATACTCAATAACTGAGTTAAATACCACTCTTGTCTTTTCTAGGGCATAAAATTCTGCTGTCTGCAATTTTTTTATAATATGTACATGGAAATAGCACAATTTCTCTTCAGATCATACAATCTTAATTTGATCTTAATTCTTGTTCGGAATTCAAAGAATAGCAGTCTATGATCTTTACCGTTCTCTTTCATTTAAATGAAAGACAGCCCAAACCCCTCTCTTACAAGGCAGACCAAAATATGACATTGGCAAAAAAAAATTAAAATAGGAAAATAACCCACATCAAACAAAAGAAAAAGAAAAAAATAGCACAGTATTCCAGGCTATACTTGTTTGGCATCATATCTCTAACTTTAGCCCCCTTATTATTGTTCTACTCTTCTGTTCAGAGTAGGCATATTTCAGTTCCACCTCATTGTTTTTCTTTTTCCTTTTTTTATTTTGCCTTTCTGCCATTTAATCTTCCTTTCTCCTAAAAAAATCCCATGGTTTATAACCTAGTACACCTTCAAGTTTTTGCGTTAACACTTTATTTCAGCAGTTCAACTCCTTGTTTTTATATGACTGGCATTCACAATATTCCGACTTTTTCCCAAAATCTTTTTTTTTTTTTTACATTTAAATGAGGTTACATTTAAAAAGAACCAGAAAATGTACGCACAACAAGATAAACACATAATGCAAGAATTTACTAGTCTTATGCCCTTATGATATGTCTTTCAAAACACCCTGTTGTTCACAAAATTCATATGCCGTTATTTCTAAGGTCCTGATCCAGCAATGATGTTTGTATGAATCAGTTTGGAATGCTACCCAAACTCCCAATTATGGAATCATGCATTCATTTTTTAGCACACATAGACTATTTTTAATCATTGCCATGCAGAGGTTCCAGCAATAAACCTGATTTTTAGGATCAGTAACTGAAAATCAGTAGGATTTGGACCTTTGATCCTAAATCTTTAGAATTTCTTTGTCTACTCTTGAAAAAATTGACTGATTAAATTGTTAATTACAGGAATTAAACCGAGGAATACACTCTTGTGTTCCTAATCAGTCTGTCCATCAAGTGCAAATGTGACTAGAATTTGTTTTGTTGATTCTCCTATCAATGTCCTGTTTAATCAATTTCTTAGTGGCATATTGTATAGCTGTCTTCCCATTGCCAAAATAATTTTCAGAGTTAAACAAGGAAATGGCTAACATTCTCCATCTCTTCTTAAGCTGCTCCTTTACAACTCTGACAGTATTAAAGTTCTCAAACACCAACACTGACAAAACACACTGTAGCTTAAATGACCCTGCAGAGTGAAAATCTTATTATCTGTAAAGACAGCTCTTGCAAGTTGTAAAACACAATGGGAGAAAAGTAACTGAGCTCTGTGTAATAGAACGTGATTTCCTCAAGGCAAACACTTTCATCTTTTCAGGACAGTTGGCCAGAAGTGACATCATTCACAGACTGCATCAAATGTCTGCACAGAGACTGAAAAAAGTGATACAAGAGGACAGTTGTCTGGTCTAGCAGGCAATCTTTTTGTGCAAGGAGAAACTGACTGAGATCAGTTTAGTTCTGATGCAGTCATGTTTTCATTTCAACAGTGCACAGACAGGGCGATAGGACATGCCTTTTTCCCTCTCTTTATCTCCATCAGGCATCATTCATCTGGAAAAGGACCAGGTGTTTCACCAGTGAGGGAGATCCAAGTCCTCACATTTTAGTTATTCAATTAAATTTTGAGGTGATTTGTTAGAAAACTTCTGTGTACTTCTGGACATTTTGGGAGCAAACTTTTTTTAGTGGCATGAAATAAATATGAAGTTCCATACTTGATATGGAACTGTGTACCTGACACTGCTAGGGTCACCAAAAATTACTTGAATTTGCTATGTAGGATCTTAAGTATTGCATTTCAGCATGATTTCCTGACAATGGGTTCATTACAGTATAATATTTGGACAGCTGCTTGAGTTGAATCTGTGTTTATTTTCTCATCTGCGATATGTCTGTGATTATAGCTAATGACACACAATTGACTTGGGCACCTGATTGTATCCATGGCCATCTCCCAGACCTTGAAAAAGCAGCATGAAGCTAAATTCAAAAAAGACACTTAGAGGTTTTGGGGATTGGTGTTGCATTTCCTAGATTTTATGCACCCGACTTTCCAGGTGCAAAATTCAAGTCTTCTTTGGAAGTATTCTGTGTACAATAGAGAAGAACACCATTTCAGTACCAGACAGATGGTTCAGTGGCTGTGCAGCACTGAGTAAGCCTGGGGATAATATTTCATCTGCAGCAGCACAGTTCCTAGGCTCGACATGTTCAAGCTTGAACACCAGAGAACAGAGCTCAGACTCAGAAAACCCATGCTTTGTCACCAGCTCTATCACTGGCTGGCAGAATAGCCCTCTGCACCAGCACTGTTTTATTGGCAAAACTTTGTACAGCACTTTTGAGTTTTCATAGAAAACACTTTGAAAACTAAACTGAAGCTGCTGACTGAGAGGACCTAAGTGAAACCTGGAAATGTGTTCCAGCTGTCAGAACGTGCAAGGTCTCAACACATAGCTGTCAGTCCTCAGAAAGCCAGCCCCTGCAAGGGGAACATTGTGGAGCATATTTTATGTGTGTAACCAGATCATGCCGCAGCAGCCTGAGGCAACAGTGAGCTCACTTCAGCTGTGGCACACAATGGGCTGTACAGGGTGCATGGCAGGGTGCCTGGGAAGGAGGCTGTCCCACTCAGACTGGACAGTCTTCCTCTGTCTTGTTACAGGCACCCTTGAAACAGGGTTGTTACAGGCACAATCTGAAAATGTGTCTGCCCTTGCTGAACTGAAACCATGGACTCAATCTGCATCTGTAGTCTAAGAGCTGTACTCTAGATAAGAAATGCTTCCTGTCTGCAGCAGCCAGGCGCCAGACTGAGGCCACCACCTGATGTTTCTCAGCCATGCACAGGACTCAAATGAAGAAAAATTGCACTTAAGATTTGAAGGTCCAGTCACCTAGCAACTGTGGTACCACTAAAGGTTTCAAACTAGCTTGGATTGTGTATCCCCACAATCTTGATGGATTTAGTTACTGCAGCTTAAAGAAAAAAAAAAAAAAAGATATCCAGATTGATTTTTTTGTGGGGAAAGGAACCATGTACTGCATATAGCAAATGCAAATAAATTTTAATCAACAGGTTGCTGCATTACACTCTAATTGCAAAACAGCATTATACTAACTGGGAAAAAGGGGAGAAAGCTGAGAATTTGGGTTGATATAGAATAGCTTCAGAGGCTGATGACCTGGACTCTGCGAAGCTAATAGCATGCATAGAAAAATAAAAATAGTGACCACGATTTCTATGGAAATTTTTTGAAATGGCTTTGGCAACATATTCCAAGTATTTTGTAATACATAGCAGCTATCCGTAGTGCTTGGGAGAAATTTCAACGTCCAAAAAACCCCAACCCCCAGCAAACTGCCCAGTGTACAGAAGTGTATACCAGTACACTTCCAGTATAGTGAAGAACTGAGGGCTGATTTGTTCTATGATGGCTTAAAATACACTGCAAAAGAATGCAACAGCTAAATCAGGAAAGAAATATAAGTAACTGTCCTGGTTCCAGCTATGAGAGGGTTAATATTTGCAGTAGCCACAAGAGGCATGGTTGGGACCCAGAGGTTATCCTGTACCACCTCCCATCATTTCCAGGGGCAGGAGAAGGGCTCCCTCCCCATGCTCAGGGTATTGCTGGTGGTGAACAGTTGTGTGTGAATCATTTGCCTCTCCTGTGCATGAGGTCAATGAAATTGCTGCTGTTACCTTGCTTATTTCATTGATGTTTCTGGTAAATCGTTCTTATCTCCACCAATGATCTTTGCCTTTTGTCCCTCCAATTCTCCTCTCCAGCTGCTGCAGGAGGACAGGAGGACAGGGAGAAGAAGAAGGGAGGGAGTGAGAGAACTTGTGCATGGTTTGGAGTATTTTCACGTAGTTTGGAGTGTTTTGGTGAGAGCACTAAATTGGGGAATACCATTCCTAAACCGTGTCAGTGACATTTGCCTGTATCTTCTCAGAACTAATAAATACATGGGATGTGATATGTAAGGCACATCATATTAGCAAGAATACTTTGGCATTATTCTGGGTAGCTCTTTGTGTCATCTTTCCACAGATGGAAGTGATTGAGATCATATTTTGTGTTTAAGGTATGTGTTGTGCTGTGAACCTGTTACACACTCTGGAGTGCAGTAAGAGCAAGAAAAAGCTACAGCTGAGGTATCACATCTGTCATATATTCTCTGAGAGGCATTCATAGCCTCTCATATACTGAAAAACTGGAAAACCAGTTGTCCTGCCTACCCAGAAATTAATATGGACGACTAGGAAATTATTTTTCCCTCACAGGTAATATTCTTCAGAATAGCCCCATTTCTGTGGGCTTTGGAGAGAGTTTTTGCTTTTATCTAGAAGTAACCTCCAGTTATCTATCTAAAGTTCTGGTTTGATATATGGGAAGATTGTTCATACTCACACCAGCTGGGCTTGTGAATACAAATATGAGACCAAGAGAAATAACTAATATTGTTCACATGATGTCAATAACACAGATCTACATCAGTAGGTACACATTATGTAAAATCAGGGAGCAGGTGGAGAAAAATAATACTTTTTTTTTTTTTTTACATCTGAAGTGCAACAGCCCAGTGCTTAACCATTGACAAGTTTCAAACAGTACTGTTGCAATTTTGCCAACCATTTGTAAAAGAATATTGCTGTGTGTTTTGGTCTTTTTTCTTTTTTCCCAGAAGTACAGTTTTTATGAAGTCGTTCATTATTTGGAAAGGTTTGAAGTAATTTAGAAGTTATGCTTAAAGGTATTTCAGCCTGTATTTTCCATCCAGGCCTTTATTTCATATAAAATTTCATATATCAGTGCTCTATTGTAGATTTCCTGTAAGTCTTTTGTATGGAATTTTCCAATTCCCTAAAAATCCTCTTTCTTTCTTCATTAAAAAAAGGAGACAAGAACAAAAGGTCTTGTGCATAAGTGCTGCTTTCTGTCTTTCTAGCAAGAAAAATGCAAAACAAAACAGCTCCCCAAAAACAACAAACCACAAAAACCCAAAAAACAAACAATAAACAAGTATCCCCAAACCAAACAAAACTCCCTAAAACAAAGCAAAAAAGCAAACCAAACAAAATAGACAAAGAAACAAAACAAGACAAAAAAGAAAAAAAAACACAAAGCAAAACAAAAAAAAAACCACCCCAGAATTTGGGGCATCAAAATAAAGATTTAATTTATTGCTATTGGGAAGGATATGAATGATAGAATTGTGAGTTCCTTACAGAAATTTCCTAAGAAAGACACAGAATTTAAGAATCTGAAAAATAAGGAGCCTGAAATTAATGTCATAGATTCATGTCATATACTTGAGTATTGATGAGAAGAAAGCTGCCACTTTGCAACTTCTTCAAAATAAATATTTGGTATCTTGCATAATCATAGCTACATTTATCAGATTTTTCTAAAGTTTCAGTACTACATAAGGTTTAGAATTCAAAATTTATGATTCAATCAGCTCTAATTCTGCTATTCCATCATAATTCTCTGCTACTTAATCACAGAGATAAATGTTTTGGACAGGGTAAACAGCTAACAGTCTATAAAACATAAGAGGCAGGTGCACTGACTTTTCTCCCAGAGCATGCTTCCAAGCTAAAATTGCATACCCTTTGGATAAAGATGGAACAAGTGAAATTTTTCATTCTGGTGTGTTTGATGGCTCTCAATGACTCTGCTTTTGTAGAGGCAACTTTTTTACAAAGGTGTATGGCATGTGCTTTAAACAATGTTTTTAAAATTTTGTCTTTTGCTTTGGTCAAACAGGTATGCAAGAAAAGGGAGAGACACAGAGTGGATTTCTGCAGTTACACATTGTGTGTGTACACTTCAGAAAAACTGGCTGTGGTTAGTGGACTTTGCATCCTAGATATCATAAAAATTTCTATTTACATGTATGGTTATAGACATCCCAGTGCTACTGTCTTTTCCTCAGCAGTAACATCTGCACTCGCTATCACTGCAATAATTGCCCACTAAACTGCATTTAGAATATGCTGTAGATTCAGGAGGTTACAAATGAACATAGAAACCATGGTGAATAGCACAGCAGAACAGCATTTCCTTAGCATATGACACAAGCCAGCTGGAACCAAAACTTTACAAAATAATAGACAGGTATTTTTTTTAAATGGGAATATATTTATTTGGAGAAAAATTGTTTACCTGCCTCCTGTGGTAGGAGGATGTTCTTTTTGGGATACTATCAGGAACTAAGCGAGAAGTTCTCTTTCCTCTCTTACATTACTTCAGCAATCAGAGGGAGCAGATTTAGTAATTAAGCATGCTCAAAATATTTCAAAGTGAGTTGATTAAATGAATTTCTAAACTTAAAACCATATCAGAATCAAGAACTGATTGTGCATTTTCTGCTGTACAGTCTAGCACTGTAAATAAAGCACTGCTCTAATGGTAGCATTTTCCATAACAGCAGAAATAAACTCTTGTTCATGCTACCAACAATTTTCACAAAGAGCACAGTCTTGTCTTGCTTTTCAAGGGTTTTAATGATAGAGGCACTGACTCATTTTTTTTAAGCTGCTCATGACTCCTTCTTTAGAGACATCCCTCACAACAGACTTTCATATTTTAAAGTAATGCATTGCATTGCCATATCTCAAAGTATTTTGACGGAATGAATAAATGTTACGTGATCCTAACAGGAACAATAGTCGCCCAAAAATTACCTGCAGTAAAATACAAATAATGGAGAAAAATGGAAGTAGCGTTTAGACCTACCATACCTCTCATCAGGTATACAGGAATTGCACTGATCTTTCCTTTTTCAACAAATTTTGATTTTCATATGGAAGTGCTGGCCATATCTCCTACATGTTCCAGTCTACTTCATGGGTCATCATGAGAACTCATGCTTTTGAGAATAAACCAAGTATTGATACTAGCCACTAAATTATAATTCTAGGATTGGTAACTATTGAAGTCCAACTTACACCACCTTTTAGAAAGTACAGTGAAATTGTGAGTGAGTCTCCTGGAGTTTCCTCCCTTTCTTATTTAGCCTATTATTATTTGGGCACTTCAATAACCATTTGTATGAATACCACTTTGTAAAAAAAGTTTTCTGTGATCCACAAGTCACTTACACCTTTGTGAAACAGCCACGTTTTTCTAAAACAATTTTTTAGTACAAACAAAAAGCTACTCTGCAGTGAAAACAAGTTTTAATTTTGGGCCATCTACTATGCAACTATTAATCTAATAACAGAACATCTGCTGAGTAAAGAGAGTACTCTCAAAAGGAAAATGACATGTAGAAGAATTTTTCACCATTTATTTGAGAAAGAGCATCTGCACCCATGAATGCACACGTGAACATTCTTGCTTTGAAAGAAAAAGGAGAGAATAAATGCTATCTAGAATAGGGAAAAATGTTTCAAAAGACTCTTCAAAGAGTCTCTCAACTAATCCTGTGGGAGACTCAAGAAGAGGGAGATGAATCTGGGGAGTCAAAAGGAGATCTTTAATTAAACTCCTCAAGCTCTGTTTATGCATATGCATTTTACATATGTCTACTGCTAGAATTATTTGCTCACTCCTTGATGGGTGTTGCTGTATTGCACGATTCAAATTCCCTTCCAAAAGTAAGTTAAGACCCAAAAAACATAATGGAGAAATAAACAGGAGAGAGAGAGACAGACACTTGTTTGAGGCAGCTGCTGGAGGTTCCAGCCCAAGGCAGCCCACAAAGATTAGCTATAGTCTGACTTTGGTAACACCCTCACACAAGTAACCATGCCAGAATTCATCCACTTACGGAGTGGAACTTACTTCTTAAAACTTAGGACGTTCACACTGAAATGCTGCAATAGGCAGAATGCATGATACAAGATTCACTGACAGAGACAAAAAAAGTATTGGAAACATGCTTTCATGACCCTGATACTTTTTGTTTTGTTTTGTTTTGTTTTTTTTGTTTCTGGCTGACTTGTAATCTCATTATGGATTGAAAGAGTAACACTGTTTAAATATTTAAAATTGTCATCAAGTAAATTAGTTTTTGGGTAGTTCTATAAATAGAAGATGATGGTGAAACTTGAAGGGCGCTTTTTTCCTACTAAGCAGTAGTATAGTAAATAATGTAGGAGTGACATAAAATTAAAATCCTTGATATTTCTGTAGTTCTGAATGCCTTAGCACCTCTTCAACGTTCCTTAGTTTTGACAGCAAGTCTCACAATCTTTCCTGAAATTACGGAATATAATATATGAGCTATATACACATATGTATGTAGGTATGTATGTAGGTATGTATATGTGTAGGTGTAGAGGTACATATTAAAATTAAAGGACTGGAAAATGGCACACATTTGAGAGAAACCTAGAGAGAAAGACTAGTATTTAGTTGCAATTGGGGGAAAAATAGTAATTAAGTAGAAACAGGTTGTGGAGGAAAGGAACTCTTACCTCAGGAGACAGTCTGCCCTACTTTCTTTTCTCACATTCTGAAATCTATGAATCTTTTACTTGCTTTATCCACTTTCCTGATTCCCTCCAGGCCAGAGCTGACAGCTAAGCCTCTGTTTTATCTTAAACTGTTCAAAGCATGTCAGAAAATTACTTACCCTGCTGAGCCTGAAAGTAGCAGGAACCCACCCACTGGTTACCCCTAGACCAGGGGATATCTGTTGCTTGAGTGAAATCATAATCATAGTCCCAGAACGGTTGGCAGATTGTTACAATATATGGTCTTTTACTGCTTCCAGCTGAAATCCAGAAACTTGAGCTGACTTTTTTTGTTGTCTGTAGAGGTAATTTTTTATGTCTTGAGCCACTCTTTTATCAGCACAAAAAGATATATTTTCACCCTGTGTTATTACCAGCTGTTTTGTATATAGACAGGGTCAAGTCGTTGCACTGTCTGCAACTGTCAGCTCTGTTCACTCTGTGGGCTCCTTCACTGTCTTTGAATACAACCTTTAAAAATCCTTTC
This sequence comes from Brachypodius melanocephalos, assembly GCA_013398615.1. Lineage (NCBI taxonomy): Eukaryota > Metazoa > Chordata > Aves > Passeriformes > Pycnonotidae > Brachypodius > Brachypodius melanocephalos. Next base: position 12,436,860 of record VZSR01003809.1, read on the forward strand.
TATTTTTATACCATTGCACTTTAAGAATTATCTTTAAAATACACTGTTGTCACTACACTTTGGCATGATAAAATGCAGAGATAAGGTGAGTGTGGCTGCATTCATGTCTCTAAAAATAGGATTCTACTGGAATTTCTACAGTCATTTAATTTCAGTAGGTGTTAACTTGTGCTAAAAATCGATGTACCTCAAACAGTTCTCTGTGATCATGCAAAATAAAACAGAATAGGAATTGCAGACTATCTGCCTGTATCATGAAATAATATGCTCATGTACTGCATTTAATTTTCAAACTTTTACTATCTGTTTTATCATCCAAAGTAGCATATAAGTAAGTGGTATAGAAGATTTTTAGGTTAAAATTCATCTGAATGCAGCTGAACCTGCATTTTACCATTCTCAGGAGGAAGCTGTAACACCATTCTTCACTGCTTTTATCTCTTGTGAGATAATTGTTTCTTTTTTGATAACTGAGGGGAAAAGTACCACTAATGCTAGGCACAGCTCCTTTTATTGTGGCAGGTTATCTTTGTATTTTGTGATGGTGAGAATGTTTGCAGGGGATTTGTTGCTGATGTCCTGTTAACTAATAACGACCAGGTTTGAAGGTAAAAGTTAGAGGATTTGTGAATCCATGAAGGTCTGGAAAACTGACCGAGAAGGAGTCTTTCAATTCTTCCCACTATTCTGAGGTCACAAGAGGTGGGATGTTTATTATCTTTAGTTCTGCACATCAGAAATTTCCTGATTGTTTTTGCAGAGTGGAACATTTCCGAAAGTCTCTCCAAAAATATCAGGGATGTTATTTTGGATCTTTGTTTACCATAATGTCATATTGCTTTACCATAAAGCCTTCAACCCTGGTCCTGTTAGGAAGCATTCTCTAGAACAATTTCAGTGGTTTTATTTTTCTTAAAATTTGATTATGTTGTTGGCACACTTTGACTCATTATAGTGTGCAAACAAAAGAAATGGTCTCATCTCCAATTCACACTAGTAGATTGTGCAACAATGGAGGTGTACTACCTTGAAGTCTATACCTTGAAGTAGGAAACAAATGTCAATTACATGGTCTTTTGGAACTATTTTAGGTGCATAGGAACTTAACATGAATTGTGTTACTTGCTGTAATGTCTTTCTTTGCCCTTATTTTGCTCACTCTTGGCCAATGCCAACTCATTTCTGATCTTTGGGAATTTATGAGTCCCGTGAATCCTTATCATGGTGTTGTGGTGGATTATAGGGTATATAAGGATACTGGGTATATATATAGGGCATATAAGGGTATATAAGGGTATATAAGGACCAAGAATACACTGGGTAAAAAAGCCTTATTTCCTCTTAACTAAATACACATCGCATTGCAGAAATTAGGATCTGAAGACATGTTTCAGAGATGTGATGAGAAACTTGGACAGAATTGCCTTTGATAGGGAGGTTGTGTACAAACCACTGTTCAGTTACTTATGTTAGTTAAGTAAATTTATCACATAGTGTTAAAACATATTAAAAACCCAGAAGGGCAATTGAGTAATTTTTGTGTCCTTCATAAAAACACTGTTTATAGAAGTAGTTCCAAAGTAATTCATAGTCGCTGATTACTGCATAGTGGTGGGCCTTGGCTTGTGCTGAGGGCCATCATTTGAAAGGACTCAGCAGCTTCTGAGAGATCTGCTGCATGATAGCATCAATGATATTTTGGCTTATTCCTTGAAAAGTACAATATGGTTGGTAACAGTGGATAGAGGAAGAGAAATAGATTTTCCAAATGCAAACTACACAATATGGAACCTTGGGGTACCTAGGCACACATTTTTTGCAGGTTTGTCAGTGCCTTTCTTCTTCACTGTTATGAACAAATCAGAATCACTTTAATATAAAAAGAACAATTTATTTAAAAAACACAATTTTTATAAAAGCCACAATAAGACAAGACAACAACGATTGTGTTGGGTGGTGGAACAGAACAACAGCAAGGGTGCCGTCCTACTACCTCCACACCTCTGTGTTCAAGGCAGGGGTTTTTATGGGGTTTTTCTGCCC
>VZSR01003809.1:12454510-12488437 GCA_013398615.1 Brachypodius melanocephalos
AGAAAAGGAAAAAAAAGCAAACCAAACTAAACCCCAACACCCAGGTAACTCCTTCTGGATGGTGTGGGGGGACAGTTTGACAGAGTGTCTTGCAGTGGACTCTGGGTCTGTTGCATCACTTTACATTCTTTTGCATCACATGCAGTCCTGTTGTGCAAGGCCTCAGGAATAAGTATGGGGAATGTTTGGGGGGTCTTTGATGGATTATGACACCCTCTCAGCTGCCTCCCATGTGAATGTCCCATGGATGTGGCCTGTGGGATTGCGGGCTTCATAGCTGGGCTGATTCATTTAAAGGAGGATGTGTGTTCAGTGCCTTCTGGGCAGAGGTTATGCCACACACCTGAAACTTCTTCCCTCACCCTCAGTTGCAGGGGGAGTCTGGGTAAACCTCTGTGGGCTGTGGTCTTCCCCACCCCAAACTCAGAGACGATTTTCAGCACAGCTTCTGGGTTTGGCTTTCTTGTGGATGCATTCTCTCTCAGCATGAGATGATTGAACAATAGTGTCGGCTTTGTCTTATCTGGAAGCTTGACTCACAGGCCAAAGTTCCAGTCAGGCATCTTCAAGGAGGGGTGGGCTTATGTGGTTCTAGCTTCTTTATACAGTTTTTGCTATAATGGGTTAGACTCCTTCATAGCAATGTTTAAGGCATGAACCATTTCAATCCCTGACACTTATTTTGCTCGTGTTTTTCTGGATGGTACCTAAAAAGTACACTGTGTTACTGAGATTTTCTCATTCTTATCATGTGACTGCTTGAATGCTGTCTTGTGAACTTTATACATGTGAGCAATTTTATGGTTTCTTTATGCCCACTCTCCATCACAATGCTTCTGCACTCCATGCAGCCCATTGCCTTCTGTTTTAGCCAAGACCCCATGTTTCTCCTAATTCTTTCCCATGACCTTACCATCTCCATTGTGGCTAACAATGTTCCATGTGGAAACTATCAATGCCTCATTAAACTATTCTGCTGATGCATCCTTCCTTTCCTTTATCTGAACAAAAATGATCACTTAACCATAGAAAGATGTCAAATTGGTCTGGTATAGCTGTATTCAGACCGAACGCATCATGCAGTTGATAGAGAGTGTATTGATCATCTACCATAACTGCATTTTTAGCCATTCTCTTACTACTCAAAATCTGTGTATTAGGTATCTGGTCTTTTCGGGATGGTCTATTATGATTACTGTTGTACTAATGACTTGCTGATAAATAGAATTTTCCAAGAAATCTCAGGACTGTTCTGAAACATTGCCACCTTGTGGATTCTGGAAGATCACCGTCCTTAACAGTGCTATTTCATGTACTTAGTTGGAAGAAAAGGCATAGCATAGTGGAATTTCCAATAATTCATTAATGAAATATGCTGCATTTTTTCCAACTAATAAGTGAATTCTAATAATTATACACAAAAATGTTCTTCCATGCATTACATTACACTTCTTTTGACTCTCTTTTTTTGTTGTTTTTCCTTAGAGGGAAATTAAATGGCTGTGAAGTGTAATATAAGAGTGACAGATTGTGAACCCACTAAGATGTAGCTTTTAAAATTATACAAAACTGAGCATAGTATCATGGTATTATTAGGTAGCAGGTGGTAATATTTGGGATGTACTTTGGAGTCTCTGCTGACTAAATAGAAACTGAATCTCAAAATTACATAGATAAGTTGACTCTGAAACAGCCTTATTAATGTTTTACTTGTATGTCAGATGCTTGTATTCTCTAGGGAGAAAAATTTGTTTTAAAATATGATGGCACTTTCCTCTTAAGTATAGCAATATCAAAAGAAGATCTGTGATAGACTGCAAAAATTGTGGGGTTAGATTTCATGTTCTGTATTGTAAAAGAATTCTGTAGAGTAGATGATCAAAATGTCCTTTCTTTTGTGAGCTCCTTTTCCTATTTGTCATCATTGTTGGACTGTTATTATGACAAAAATATTTATGTTTTATCAGCCAAGAAACAAATATGTCAAACCTGGGTTTGTCACATTATTTTTTTTTTTTTTTTTTACTTTCTTCCTTTCTAAAGTAACTATGAAAAATGCAAAAAACAAGGTAACATGGGCATGAAGTCTATCCCAAATAGTGTGGTTCAGTGCTAGGGAGGGTGAAAAAGGATCAGGATCTGGAGTGCCTGAGCATTGAGTGCCCAGCATGAGATTGGGAGCCTCCAAGTCCCATTTAGAGCAAGTTCCACAAGACAGAACTCTCTGCCATCCAAGTGTGGGGCCCAGACTCCCTGATGGGTGAAGGCAGTGACAGCATGCTTGCTGGAAGGAGCAGTTCAGCAGGAATTTAATGAAGCTGGTTGAAAGAGATGGAGTTGTATCCATTACAGCCTTGTTCTCATGGGATTGAAAAACATGCAAAGCAGTACAGTTTTTCTACATGGCCCTTCCAGACTGTAACTTCATTCTCAAAATAAATTCCAGTAGATGTGCATGTACAGTAGGATGAGAGGACAATGAGCAGTGACATTCAAGGAACCTGAGAAACACAAGAGCCTGCAGCTCTGAGGCAATGCTGCAGTTCCCTTCGTTGCTTCTCTCAGCTTGGTTGCTTCTCTCAGAAAAAAATGACAGCTGTTTCCTTTGATAAAGTAGTCTGCTCTGACTAAAAATAGTATTTCCATTTTGTTTTCTTTATATGTCACATGATAAACTGCAGGAATACCACTTAGCATGGGGAAGGACAGCAAATGTACCCAGTTTTGGGGTAGAAATTTGTAAGGAGTTTTTCAGCTGCACACTGGGGAGCTGGAAAGAAAGAAGAGGATGCTAGCTAGGAACATTTAAGATATTTATGTGCTTTTAAGCCTTCTTTTTTAATGAGAGGAGTATGGATTCATTTACATCCTACTGAAAGAATTTGAAAATGTATCACAGTCATTTCCGTACAGATGTCAAAATGAATCATTCTGTACAATAGGAATAACTGCATAATATTTGGGCAAATGCATGCAATTATTCTAAATCAAGCTGAAAATTTCAAAGTACTTTGAATAACTTGCAAGTGTTTGGAATGAGCAGTAAAATGAGAAAAGGGTATGATTTTCATAATGGGAAGGGGACGGGCATCTTCATTTGGAGGCAGGCACAAGAAATGTATTAGGAATATGCGCGGGGACTCCCATAAAAGCAGAGCCGGGATGCTGGTGGGAGAGTCTGTCCAGGGCAGGATGGAAGAAGGAGTTTTGGTGAGAAGCCTCCAAAATGGAGAAAGCTGAAGAGAGTGTTGGGGCAGAATAAAGCATCCACACGATGGAGGGTTTTTTCTTCAATAGTGTCTGCTTCCTCCTTTCCTCTCCCTTCTCAGAAATGAGGAATGAGAAATCCTAGAGGGTGCTGAGCCTTGCGCTCCTCTTCTATTTTAGAAGCCCCATTTGTGTGTGGTGAGATAGCAAGATGGTTTCAGGCCTCCCCAGGAGGCTTCAGGCACTCGCCTCTCCTGGTCCTTGTGTACCAAGGGAGACACCTTGATACACACTGGTCAAAGTGGACCTCTAGAGGTCATTGAGCCCAAACACATGCTCCAAGCAGGACCTCCAACAACATCAGGTCTGGTCAACTGTGGATTTGTCTAGTTAAGTCTTGAATAAGTATTTAAGTTTTCCCTTGGGTCCAACCTGGAATGAAAGCTGCAGTCCAGGATTATGTACTTGTAAATAGGGTTGAAAATGTTTCAAGCAGTAATATAGGATCTTTTTGTCCATTAACAATGGAAAACACTTTTTTCTTATCTATTTTGCTGCCTTGGCATATTCTCCTTCTTTGTCATGTGCATAGTGATACTAGTTGTTGAATAGGGCTAAAGTAACACTGAGCAATTCCTAATTGGTTTGGTATGCACATTTTGACTTGCCTTGGGGTCAAAATGAATGTTCCTCCTCTATTTGCTCATGATGCTCCATTGCTGTGGGAGAAAGAAATTTGAATGTTTTTCTAAATTTATGTTCCCTTTCAAAAATAGCTAAGCCTTCATTGCTAGTGTGTGGAATCCTTTGAACCTCTCAGGGGAATCCCAAGGGCCTTGCCCTGGAAGAATAAACCATAGAGTCTTCACCCAAGTGGAAAGAAAATACTTCCCCTGCAGTGCCTTCCAACACTATGTGATCTACCCCACTCTCGTTCTCCCCATCTGCCCCCGGTTCTTGTGGTTTCCCCTTTCCCTCCTTCCCCACTGGTTGTGGTATAACTGGTGGCCGGCCCCATGACGTTTGCCCTGCCCTTTGTACTGCCCCTGTGCCCTCAGATCATTGGCTCCTGACCCCATACTTAACCTTGTGGACAGCACACGGCCTGGTATTTTGTCCTTCATCCCCTTCAGTGTGCTGGGATAAACCTTCGCTGGAATTTATCACACAAAAGGCCCTTCTTGCCTCTCTTAGCTGAGCTAGTCGTGGTGTGTGTGGTGTGTGGACTTGACTGCTCTTCCTGAATGCTGACCCAAGTGGCCTTTCCACAGGAGATGCTTATTGGGAAATTGGTAGCAGCAACCACCACCTAAACCCCACATGGTTACACTAGTGCAGTAATCATTAATAATCACAATGATACAAATGGCAGAGGTAGCCCAGTTTGGCATTTGAAATCCCAGGACAGGACTGAGAATGTAAAATATTGTGAATGAAGCAGATCTAGGTCCTCATCTATCATTTTCTTTTCTTAGTGAGATTTCTGCAGGGAATGCAAAATCATTGACTGACAATTACAATGTCTGAAAAGAATTTTTTTTTTCAGCATGTGATTTCACTTTAGACCATTTTAATGCTGAGTGAAGATTTACAGCAGGAAAAGAGTGTACAAATTCCTAAAATAGTGTAAGTTGGTTGTGTGGGCAAATTTAATATTCTGTGTAGAAAACAGCTGTAATAATCCTTAAAAACATTGTGAATTACCGAGAAAAAATAAAACGTAGAAACATTTTTTTTCTACTAGAACTTGTGTTTAGAAATATGTCACATGTTGAGGCTACCTCAACACAAAATAATTCGTGACCAATTGCAACAAGAGCGGTGTTTTACTTTGGTAAAAGTTGTTACTAATTGATTAGTGACCCTGTGTTACTCTTTCTAGTTTTTCCTGTCAACACCCATCCCTGTTAGAGGCAACAACCACTCAAGGATAAATGTCACCATCAATGCAAGTGGTCTTCCATTCGTTTTGTCACTTGTTCCACCCAATGCACTATCCAACACACTTAGTTTTCATTTTAGCCTGGTTTCCAGATTATTTTTATAATCAGATCAGCCATAAGGAGCAAATGAAAAAACTGAACGAAAATTGTAGGACTTGCTGAATAGAGAACCAGGCAGAGCCCTTTCCCAAATCTGCCAGCAGTTATATTTTGTGTACATGAATTCACTCCTGCTGCTCCAAAACTCTGAGTCCTCCAGCATTCCTCAGGCTGACCTGAAAGGCAATATGGCTTTGCTTGACAGATGAGATTACGCTGCAGATAGAAGAGACTTTTCCTACATTCTTTCTAGAGAGCTGGATGGTGTCTTTCATTTACTTTCAGTGTTTTGATAATTTGCAATGCAGGGTTCTTTCTTACATTTTCCAGTCTCCTCTTCAGGGACAAATCCTTACAGTCATGCTGTTGCTTCCCTTCTTGGTCTAATAGGTCAACAGGGACTGCCCTTTGGGAAAACCATAACTGAGTCTTCCCTCACTTGGTGAGTCTGAGTCTGCCAGCCCTCTTTGTATAGACTCTACAATTCTTCATCAGTAATATTTTTTTTTCTTCTCATCTCTAATGAAGAAAGCAAGCCACCACAATTTGATAGAGGATTTTCTTATGTTCCCTTCAGGTTTTGTTACAGTCAACCTAACGTGTGCAGGAATCATTTTTGTAGCCTCCCTTAATACATCTGATATCTGTACATTTCAGTGCTGTCAGGTGCTGCATCCTACACCTCTCCAATGCTGCCTTCACAGTAATGATTGTTATTACTTCCCTGGAATCCATGTTATTTGCCATGCACTACAGACATTATCTGTGAGGTTTTTATTCACATATTGTAATTCTGTTTGCAGGCCATAAGAGAACTATTCAGTTAGCACTGCTCTCTGGAAGAGTCTGTCAGTATAATTTTTGTTTGCTTGTTTGTCCGGTTAAGTCTGACTTTCTACAAAACAGAAGTCTAAAACTCACGCTCTCCATAACAGTTTTGAAATTTACTAATCCATTTCAGCAAAATGGTGGACATCTTGCTTGATGTGTTCCCTGAAAGACAAGCTACAGAGAACATTTAGTCCTTATCAGACATTGTATATTTCTCATCCAGAGCAATACTTACAAAATTCCAACATCACTTCTGCCATCTTAAGCACCAGAGAATTTAATTATCAGTCCAAATTCCTCTCTTTTATGGGTTCTCTGTTGTCTGAGAAGTGGTTAGCTCATTTTATAACCCCAGCTTATTTCTTTTAACACAGTAAATCAACTTTAAGACACAAGTAGCTATCAACAGAGCTTCATAAGATCCACTGTGGACAAAACACTTGTTTTGGATTGTACCCCAAAGTTTGGGTCACCCAAATACAATTCTGCTGCAGAAATATAAGTATACTTAATTAAATCAACATAAAATTTACAGCAAAATAACCATTTTTAGTCATGTGAAATACTTTGGTTAATTGGAAATTGCTATATGAGTAAAGTGTCAATAAATATTTTATTCCATAATATTCTTTGCAATATTCTTGGTGTACATTGTTATGAATGTAGAGGAGAGCCTTAACAAGTCCTGTGTCTGACTCAGATTTGTGGCAGTAGCTCTTAATAATGGTTGATTAGGACTATTACAAAATGAACTATTTATTTAATTGAAACAAATTTAACAGACATAAGACTTTAACAGATGACTTACTACACAGGATAAACCAAAGAAACACTACTAGTGGATAACATAGAGTGCACAGCTGAGGTACCTAATACTACAGCTGGTGAAAAAATAATATAGATTAGGATTCCATGTAGCTTACTATCCAGTTACTGATGGGGTACATAGGATCTTTCCTCTCAATTCCCAGGAAAGTGACCACAGAATTTGCATCTGAACTCATCGAAGAAGTCCTGCACATTTTAAGGGTGTGTGTAGGAGGCTTCTACCTCCATGAATATTTGTGTATCTTTTATAGTTAGTAAAGAAATGTGTCTCTCTAGTCAGGAGTTCCTAGCTTGTGTCTCTACATCTTGCTCTCAAGGCGAGATATTTATTGTCAGCTGGGGATCTCAACACCTTGGTGCCAGAGATAACTCACTACTGGACATCTGTCCAGCCCGGCTTATCTCACCAATTCCTGTGAGGGGTGACTATGTCTGGAGCTATGCAGCAGCTGATGGACAGAGCAAGTAAGCTCTTCTGTCCTACTATATATATATAAGAAGAGTAGGAAATAGAGTTAGCTAATGATTCTTAGCCTCAAGACAATGTGACCACTACAAACATATGACAGAACTTTAGTCTAAAGTTCACCAGGGCAGCTCTGCAAAGTTTAACTTATGCCTTCTTTCAATGTGTCTTCCAGAAGAAACTGTTAAATAAAAAACCCTGTGAGTAAACTTTGAGTATTATTTGATCGCTTTATCTGATAAATGTGTGCATGTTAGCAACACAAAAGCACTCGCAGATACCCTCTTCTCAGTGTTAATTGTTGCTGCTTACTTATTTAATATCAATTAAAGAAAAGGAGGATGTGGTTGGGCCAAAATATACACTTCTGTGACATCTTGCAGCTGCCATTACCATGGTTCTTGATTGTCAGATAACAGGATCACAGAACAGTTGAGGCAGGAAAGGCACTCTTGAAGTCATCTTGGTCTAACAACCTTGGTTTCCAGGATGAGATGCTTCATCACTTTCAGGACCCAAGGTGAAACTGACTGGCCTGCCATTCCCCAGGTCCTCCTTCTTGCCCTTCTTGGCTAGAGAAGTGACATTTTCCTTCTGCAGTCTTGCGTCAGTTCTCCCAGTCACCATGCTTGACTGTCAGGAGTGGCCTTACAGTAACATCTGACAGTTCACTCAGTGAGCTTGTGGATGTGTCCTGTCAGGGACCATGGACTTACATCTATCCAGTTTGTTTAAATATTCGATGACCTAATCCTCTTCCACCGAGAGTGCACCTTCCTTGCTCTAGCCTCATCCGTTGTTTTCTGGAACCTGATATTCCTGAATCAGATCAGATGTGGTTATGTGAATTCGTTCAGACTCTTGCCATGGCTGAAACTAGCAGGTTGGATGGATAAACTTGGAGATGCATTTTAAATGGCAAGCATTTTCTGGGTAAAAACACAGCTTGAGTAGGTATCTGAGGACACCTTACAACACCTAAGAATAGCAGCTGCAGAATTTCCAGATGGTACCAGTGAATGGGCCAGAATATGTAGAAAAACTACATGGCCCTTTATAGTCAATACTAACCAGATGCATAATATTAGGGACCCTCTTTTTCGCAGTTCAGTGACCCATGCCAAAAATTTCTGCGTGAGTATAGCAAGAAGACATGTTTAGCCAGAGTTTTGTACTGATGCAGTTCATTAAAGATATTGCCACAGGGCTAAGATGCCATTAAAACTGTGCATACTGTTCCACTGAATTTCATAGTGGATAAATCCATCAACCACTCTTGCTGCTTAATAACCAGCTGTCATAGTCCTGGTAATGTAACACTTTCATTATATCCAGGAAGAAATAAGACACACAAAAGGATGGCAAATGACCCTGGGAAGTCTCTCCCAGACAGATAAATGCTGCTAAGAATAAAGTAAGCTGTTATTATTAGAAGAACTGTGATGTTAATGAAAAATATGGACAATTATATTCTCTTGAAGCTGGCTTTTTCTGTGTAGGTTTGTTTTTTCTGGTTTGTTTTTAATTTGGGGGGCTTTTTTAGTGCAGAAGGTTTTAAAAAAGACACCCACACAGTTTACAGGAGTTTGAGATAAATGGTTCGTATTATTTATGCAGCAGACATTTTAAGGAAGCAGACTAAGAAAATATTGTCCAGTTTGCTAGTTTAAAACTTTTGCAAAATGGTCACTCACTATTCCACAAAACTGATGTTGTCTATGGTTTTTTTTAGGAACGTCTCTTGATGAGCCTTTTGCCCAGGAACGTTGCAATGGAAATGAAGGAAGACTTCCTGAAGCCTCCTGAAAGGATTTTCCACAAGATTTACATTCAAAGGCATGACAATGTTAGGTAGGATTGATGCAGCCCATGAAATAAACTAAATAACTAAGAATATTTAGTACAAGGACAATAATGTATAATTGCAGTCAGGTTTCAGAGAAAAAAACCCAAGCAATGTAGTGAAGATTTATAATTTATACAGAGTAGAAGAATGGGTGCACCAGGAAGATTTAATAATCTTCTCAGGAGAAAAGTCTGAATCAATAAATGTCTTAGAATAGTGGTGCTGAGAGACTGACAACTGTTTCCAAATTACTAGTCATTGATTTTGTACTGTATTATATTTTGGGTGAACAGGAGCATTTATTCTGCACAGTAGTTTTTACACATTTATATTTTCTGATAGTAAGATTAATTACTTCTAAATGAATAGATTTTCCTGGGTAATAGTAAGGAAAAACAGAAGGAAAGTGTGATGTAAACTTAAAGAAATGTGTATTTGTCCACATCACATGAGTGTTACCCCCCAGAGATTTACTGTGCCTCAGTTCTACTTCTTACTCTTGTTCAGTTGTTGACTGTGAGCAAGTCCCGTCATTATACTGCTTTTTGTTAAAGTGCATTCTCATTTGTTATTCTTCTTTGCCTCTAGAACAAGTTCCTTAAAAACCTTGTCTGTGTTTGATCACCCTACTGCCAAGTGCCTTGCTTTCACATTAAAAACAGCATCAAAGAAGTTTAGTTGGTGTCACCCTTTTACTAAACAAGGTGCAGTGTTAGTAAGTGATGCTACAGAGCTGCCTTGATTTGCATGGTGTACTCATGTAGCAAAGCAGTAAAATTCAGCACCTTCTGCTGTCCCTCATCCACTTCTAAATTTCTTCTCCCAGGACTTAGTCTACCTCCCATTGAGCTGGCCTTGAAAGCACCACTTCCTAGTTACTAAGTTGTTGCAACTAAGAGCATTTCTGTCACTAAGGGAATCAGAGTTGTCTGTGATGGGAGTGCTCAGAAGACTGTCAAATTAGGTCAGTTTTACACTGTAAAATTTAATATTACTGTATTAAAAATCAGTAGTTTACTTCACATTAATGGTTAAATCTTGCATGATATTAATCTCATCAGTTTGCATACAAAACTTGGTCTTTAACAATCAGTTTAAAATTGGTTCTAAGTGCACATTACCCCAAAGCTGATGCTGAAAATGATGATGTTGTTTAAAGTATCTGATAGTTCTCAATTGTCAAAGTCTGACTTGAGAGCTCCTGAAGGACACATTCAAAATCTAAGTGAGCTGTCTTACTCTTTCACTTTTCCTTACATCACATGGTTTTATTCTGTTGCACTCATCACCAACACTATTTGCATTTTTTTCTTTTTCTTGCCAATCTTGCATCTTTCAATGATAACCTGTCTGTCTATTTGCAGTCAGTTTTGCTAATCAAGTCTCAGGTATGTCAGGTTTTGGTGCTTGGGTGTCTTCTACTTTGACCCTTTGGTGATCACATTCCTTAATATACTCATAAGAATTGTGTCTAAAATTATGTCCTCACAGTGCTGTGAAACATTTGTATGCTACTGTTGGTTGCCCTTATATTCAGGGTCAAGGTAAGACGGATAATTATATCATGATTAGTAAGTATATTTATATCTTGTATGTGTCACAAGTCTCTGCATTCATTACACTATGTGTAGTCATCTCAGACAGCATTGCTTTGCAGTTGATTATTGTGCTTCTGAGTCCTCTCTTTTGCTAAGATCTTTTTGGAAAGTAACCTCAGGAATAGTCTTCCTACACGATATGTTTTTTCCACATAACAACTAAAACTTCTGTGGCTTATTCACTGCTTCGATGTGGAGTTCATAAACGTTTTTTAATCCAAACACCCTGTCTGGAGAGGTGAATTTATTCTCTGACATTAAAAAGGTACTTCTGGGGCACACGAAGCCCAAGTAAAATCTCACACATAAGATCTTCAGTGAAGAGAACTGAAAATAGCAGACCTCCCTTGACCATATGTACTTATAAGAAAGTTTATTGTCTTTTATTTCAATAATGCAACTAATCTATAATTATAACAATGATTTAAAAAATAAAGGGGGGGAAATAGTGTCTAATAAATACCCAGCAATCTATGGCTAGCACTTCCCAGTAGGTCAGAATTTCAGCCTGGAAGTTTTGTGACTACAGATCTGAAGGATGAAAGGGAACTCCCAGCAGGTGCCACCCTGACACCAGTGTGAAGAACAGCACTACAGCAACCCTTTGGCAGGGCTGCTGTTGGTCAGTTCCAATAATAAGTGTTTGATTTACTTTCTTGAAGAGATATAAACAGCTTTTTTTTTTCTTCTGGGTAGTGGCAGTTCAGTGCTATAACATGTAAACGTGAGAGATCATTCCTATATTTTTGTGAATTGTCCTCTTTACATCAAATGTTCTGTAAAGTGGTGCTATGAAAACAAACCAACAGAAAGCCCCTCTATAATTCTGTATTCCAGGATTTTTTCACTCCAGAGCTACACGGTGGAAAATAGAAAATGAGCTGCAATTTACTTTTCCTCTTGCAATACTTTCTTTTTCTCCCTGCAAATACCTGGAAGTATCAGAGCATTATTCTTCAGAAAAGACAATCTGAAGGAGGCAGGCATGCAATTAGTAAACTATCTGATTTTTCCATTTCTCATGTGTTGAAAAACCAACAGAAAAAAAAAAAAAAAACCAAACAAAAAAAAAAAAAAAAAACCAAACAAAAAACCCTCATCAGTATCAGAAAGCATCTCTTCTTCTAAATAGCTGCCTGAGAAAAAGACAAAGAATATTTAATCTTACATGTGAAAAATAAGACATTCATACAACTACCTTCTTTACCTCCTCCCAGAAATGCACATTAGAGTGGAGATACATATACCTCTGTAAGAAGTGAATGATGGACTGGGAAAAAGTACTGGCATATTTTAGATAACCATGGCAACACCCCTGGTTTATTAATTAGTTGGTGAATATTTTACCAACTACCCAACAGTTGTTGAATGTCTGCCTGCAACTCACTATGCTTCTGGAAGGGAATGTGTCATGCTTTAATCAGCTCTTCCCAGATCTGTAGTACATCTGCTACCTTGTAAAGTTTTTGAACAGAATTGCTGTGCAGTAAGAAATGAGGGCATGTATTTTAAATGGAGACAAATAACCTAATGCAAATGCACTATGCGAAACAAGATATGCAAATATACATCCAATATAGCATTAGCCCAGTGAGGACAATGAGCTCAAAAATCAGGAAACTAAAATAACTGCAACTAATATAATATCTGTAGTTTATCAGAAGGAAATAGTCTGTATATAGTCCACAAGTGGTTTCAACACAGTACAAGTGTTATTTTACTGGGGTAGTCCCACACAAGGATACCAGGAAAGATATGGGAACCAAATATCAAGTTACATGTAAAGGTTACTCAACAGATCAGCTCTTCTGAGGTGCTCAGAAATATGTTTTGTAATGTGGAGGAGACATGCTTTTTCTAAGATTAGGTTAAGAAATTTAGGATTCATATTTTCTTGTTTCCTTATTCCTACAGGGCTGAGAAATTTACAGATCACATGTATAGATACAGTGTCTATTGTAAAAACTCACTACTCCTGACTGAATCTCTCCATAATTCAATTAAGAAAATTTCAATTTGAGTTTCAGCTCAAATATATGCCCTGTATGAAAACCTCGACACATTTTGTTGTTTGTCTCTTTTGAAATAGACATTAGATATTCATGAAACTGTTTCAACTCATGGATGGATAAACATATGGCTGACTTCCTATATTAACACACAGCTTCTTGCTTCATTCTGTGACTCAAACAATGTTGAAGAAAAAAAAGAAAGTGAACATTGAACAGCTAAAATTTTCTTGAGCTTCTGGTACAGCAGTTTCATCTAGTCTTATTTTTACAAGTGTGAAATAGAACTGGGTGCTTTGTAAGAAGAGATATTAATTTCAGGAAACACACTGCCTGGTTTCAAAGCTGCTAATAAAAAAGATTCCTTGTGGCATTTTATAGGTTCTTGAGAGTCAATCTGAAGCCAGAACACAATCTGCAGATATTTATGAGCAAATATTTCTGGTCTGTTCTGTCTTTCAGAAAACATCAGGAGTTTATAAATTCAATTTACCCATTCCAACATTTCAAAAAGCTGTGATCATGGTGCCTATGAACAGACTTTTGTATGAAGTCTTTCTGAACTTGTAAGACTTCACAGTTAACTAGTTTTCATAAATGATTATTATGTAAAATCACAGCCTCCCTTTTTTATTTTTAGCAGCCCTCTTTAATTTTAGTGAGCACTTTTTTCCTAAACATTGAAGTGTCATATATAAAATTACTTATAAACTGCCCTTATGTTTGACCTTTGGGACAAAAAGAGTCCTATATGTTTCTTTCTGAGGCACCACATGCCATTAGAATACCATTTTTACTGTAAGTTATTCTTTATTAAACAAATGGCCCAAATGAAAATAAGAAACAGGGCATACAACCCCTCCTTATTTTGCAGAGTACTTGTTTATACTAGTGGCTCCACTGAAAACAGCAGAACAATTCCAGTGCACAAAGCACATGAATTAGTACTGTTAACAGTGAACATTTACTACTTACAAGCTGTCAAATCTCTTGTGTAACTTGGGAGGATTTCTCCTTCTGAATGCCCCATACAGTGACATAGAAAAGAGTTGCTCTATCAATACTCCACTTGGGCAGCAGCTTTAATCTCTTATACCAAGCCACAGGCTTTCTGCACTCAGTTCTAGCAGGTGCAGCTGCTTCCCACTGTGGTGCAGGAGGGCTGCAGTCACTGTGCAGGTGCTGGCTATGCCTGCCTGCAGGGATCACGGCAGGAGAAAACAGGAATACAGAAGGTCCTGGAGTGATAACTCTGGGCTTGTTAACACAGAAATGTTTCAGATTGTCAAGGAGTATGAGATAAAGATGTAGGTAACTCATATGCCAGTGCTGAACCAGCTTGTCTCTGTGACAGAAATGTCTGTTTATACTGTTTCCTTTCCTGAACTTGCTCACTCTACTGCTGCTTGGCTTTTGTTCAGAATTTATATATCATAGCAAGTTAGAAATAGCTGTTGGTGTTTCAAACCAGATAGTCCAGGTATCTTTTAAAAAAAGTCCTTAGGAAACTTCCATTAAATATTTGAGTAATTAAATCATACAATAGTTTGAGTAGGGTGGAGCCTTTAAAGATCATCTAGTCCAGTCTCTGTGTCTGAGCAGGTTCATCTTTCACTACATGAAGTTGCTCAAAAGCCTGACCTATAGTGGTGAGGGCTTTCTGCTTCAGCCCTTTCTCCACCTGGTTAGTTCGTGGGGTTCAATCCTGGCTGCCGCGTGGTGAGGCTTGGCAATGAAGAGACGGATTCTGCTGTGGTTAGGAAGGTGTTTATTCCATCATGGATGGAGGGCAGAATGAGGGTCTGGACCTCGGTCCACCCCTTAAGTCAGTTCGGGTGTAACCCGACTCGGGGGGTCCTCGATCCAATGGGAAAGGTAGGGGGAGTGGTCACAATGGGTGAAGGTGTCACCTTGGCACCCTGCCCAGATGGGGGATACCACCAGGGGGTGGGATGGGGGGTTAGAGGGGAAGGGATGAACCATTACAGTATTATACATTTTGATTATAAATCTCAACATGACCAGCCCAAGCTTGAATATTTCCAGACATGGGGTATCCACAGCTTCTCTGTGAAACCTGTTCCATCCTCATAGTGGAGAATTTCTTCCTTGCATCTAATCTAAATCTACCCAGTTTTAGTTTAAAACCATTCCCACTTGTCCTATCAGTAGAGACCCTGATAAAAAGTCCATGTCCAGCTCTGTTGTAGACCCCCATAAGGCTCTGGAAGACAGCTAACGAGTTCCAGAGAACTCCTTGGAGCCCTCTCTTCTCCAGGCTGAACAACCACACTCTTGTAAGTCCATGTCTTTCCTGTGCTGAAAGTCTAGGTGGGGTCTCATGAGAGGAACAGAATCACCTTCCTCCACCTGCTGGCCACATTTCCTTTTATGTGTAACAGGATACATTTGGCTTTTTGGGCCACAAGCGTGCAGTGCTGACACATGTCCAATATTTCATCCACCAGTACCCCCAAGCCCTCCTTTGCAGTGCTGGTCTTAATCTAATAATGCCCCCATTTCTATCCATGTTTGGGATTGCCCCAGCCAAGATGCAGGACCTTGCACATGGCCTTGTTGAACTTCATGGGGCTCGCACAGGCCCACCTCTCTAGCCCATCCGAGTCCCTTTAGATGGCGTCCCTGCCCTTCAATGCTGTCCACACACCACATAGCTGGGTGTCATTGACAAGCTTGTAGATGGTGCACTAACTCCCTGCCTCTGTCATTAGTAAATAAGGAGTGAAATGAACAGTCAGAAAAACCCCACTGCATTTCAATGCTTACAAATCTGTATTTACACATTATCTATCATATGTGCTTTGTTACAGTAGTCTGTGGGAAATGCAGTCATACAAAATTTATGTCAATTTTGGTTCAGTTTATATTTTAGTTAGTTTATATGTGTTTTCTGTGTAGTGTTTAGCAGGAGCTCTTCACTGGTAACTGTAGACGTAATTCCTTGTAACTCTTTACTTAAAAGGACTGTCTTTACAATATTTTTTTTAAGATATGTTTTCAGAAATCTAGATGCATTTCATTGAGAAAGAAGTATCATAAGATCAGAGGAACAGGCAAGTTGCAACAAGAAATGTTCTATAGCAAACTAAACTCTGAAGAAATTTATTTGTAAGATTGTTGTCTTTTGCAGTTGCGTAATCCCATTCTTCAGATTATGTGTATTTCAAAATATTTGGTTTATAATTATTTTAAGATAATTTTGTTTTATTGGTAACTAAAACAAGCTAATTGTGTATAAAATATTACTAATGAAAAAAACTGTTTTGTTTTCTGTAAGAAATAAACTCATTTTTCTATGAAATGTAGAAGGTAACTGTAAAAACAGGCCATGTTTTTAGTGGGGAGCTACACTAGGTATCAATTAAAATTTATTTTAAAAATTATAACGAAACACTATTACATAAATAAAATCTAAAAACTCAAGTAGTTTTACACTTCTTTTACTAGATGAGTGTAAGAGCAGTAAGACTGGAGAGTAAACTTTCAGCCTTGCTGTGGTTGTTCGGAAGAGGGAAGACAATACTAATCCATTTGTAGCTGTATCAACAAGTAGTTATCATGGTTACTATCTATGAGCAGAAGGTGTTAGAGAAGCAATGCAGATTTTAAGTCACAGAAAGAGTCATTTTGAGAGAGAAAACAAGTGAAAAAAGTGCGTCTCGCATCTCCAATGAAGCAATCAGAAAGCAATATTTCTAACTACTCTAGTCTTGTTCTGTTGTTCTCTTGCACTTCAGTAACACGCAATATATGTTCCCTCAGTTTTTGTAAGCAAGCAGGCAGCAATAGGAGCAAGCAAGCCTCTAACCCAAGACAGCACTGTTGCTGAAACATAATGGCATCACACAGACTCTAAAATCAAGTGCATAGCAGAAGTTTGAGAAAGCTCTGCTCAACAACTGATTATTTTTTCTCCCTAGGGTATAATTATAATGTGCTGTTACAACATACGATTGCTAACAAGTTGTTTGTCTAAAAACCAAAGTGATTTCAGTTTTTACTTGTTTAGCCAAACATTTTAATCCTGTAAATTTACTGATAAAGTCCTGGCATGATTGGTAAGTCATGGTTTTGCCAGGCCTGATTTACTAGAGGGTGACGTGGTTCATCTGACAAAAAGAAAAATCATCTTGGATCAGGGACTTGCCAGACTAATGCAGGGGGCTTTAAACTAGATTAGTCAGGGGAGGGAGGACCCTCCCAGTCCTGACATTCAGGTGTCAACACCTGTAATGGATGCCTGTAACAGTGCAAAGGCATTCCAGATACTCCAGCCAGTGGGTCAGCTTCATCTGGATTTTGGCTCAGATGCCTCTACACGAATGCACTTAGTACGGTGAAAAAAGCAGAGGAAGTATAGATGTGCACAGGCCTCTGTGGATATGATACCATGGGCATCATGGAGATGTGGTGGGATGGGATGGCTCCTATGACTGAGATTTTAAAAGGAAGATTTTAGGCTTTTTAGAAAGACAGGCAAGGGACACGAGAAGGGGATGTAGTCCTAATGTCAATAAGCAGTTGGAGAGTATGGAAATCTGACTGGAGAAAGATGAGGATCCAGCCAAGAGCTTGTAGGTGAAGAGTAGAGGGAGGGTAGGGACAGGGGATGTTATACTGGGGGTCTGCTACAGTCCACCCAATCAGGAGGATGGTGATGGTGTAGATGAAGCCCTCTATAGACAGACAGAAATGGCCTCATGGTTGCAGGCTCTGGTCCTCATGGGGGGCTTCAAGCACCGATATCTGTTGAAGGGACAGCACAGCAGGACATAATCCCTGAGGTTGCTCACATGTGTCAACAACAATTTCTCTACACAAGCAATTCAGGAGCCAACAAGAAGGTGCCACACTGGAACTTGTGCTCACCAAGAGGGAGGAGCTGGTAGGGAACGCAGTGCTCCAAGGCAGCCCTGGCTGCAGTGATCACAAAATGGGAGGTGAGTTCAAGAACCTCAATGCAAGGGCACACAGCAAGATCACTTCTCTGGCAGACTTTAGCCTCTTGAAGGACCTTTCCTTCCACGGGTAGAGCCCTGGATGGCGAAGGGGCCCAAGAACACTGGCTGAATTTCAACAACCACCTCTTCCGAGCTTAGGAACAATGCATCCAACAAGGAGGAAATCAGGCCAAAATACTAGGATGCCATCATGGATGGATAAGGAGCTGCTGAGCAAACCCAGAGTGTAAAAGGAAGCTTTCAGGAAGCTGAAACGATGACAGGTGGGCTGGAAAGATGACAGGGGAATTGTATAAGAAGTTAGGGACAAGGTTAGGGAAAAGCCAAGGCCCAGATAGAACTGAGTCTGGCCATGGATATTGAGGATAACAAGAAAGGGTTTCTATAGATATGTTGCAATCAGAAGAAAGACTAGGGATAACTTGGACTCTTTCCCATAGGAAACAGGATGCCTGGCTACCCTGAACAAAGAGAAGGCTGAGGTTCTTGACAACTTCTATACCTCATTCTTCAACAGCGAGTGCCCAGCCATGCCACCCTGGTCATAAAGGACAAATGCAGGGACTGAGAGAACGAACATCTTGAGCCCACTCCATTAGAGGATCAGGTTCAAGACCATATGAGGAGCCTGAATGTGCTCAAGTCCATGGGACCCGAGTAGATTCCTCTGTGAGCTCTGAGGGAACTGGCAGATGAAGTTGCTAAGCCACTATCTGTCATATTTGAAAAGTCATGGCAGTCAGGTGAAGACCTTAATGACTGGAAATAGGGAACTATAACTCTCATTTTTAGAAAGGGGAAAGAAGAAAATCTGGAGAACTATAGTATAATCAGTCTCATCTCTGTGCCATGCAAGGTCGTGGAGCATTGCTGAGCCCCTTGGCAATGGGGGAACAGCAGCCACAGCACTGCAGTAGTGACCCAGCCTTCCTAACCAACACATTCACACCGCCTGTAGGGAAGGGCAGTGCTTGAATCATGTGCAAGCTATGCTGCTGAGCAGGAAGAAGTAACGTTTGTCCTTTGTTTCCAATTTCCTTCCACTTTCGTTTCTCTTATTTTGTTAATTGTTTAAAAGAGATTGGAGTTTTGTTGGTTTTTCACCAAAGTGCCCAATGGCGTTATTAATTCTGTGGAATCAAATTGTTTAATTGTGTGGAATTATAGAAGGGACAGTTACATCCCTCAGTGGTCATTAAGAGAAACAATTGTTAATTGGTGGCTTCTCACTTCTTGTTTCTATATATGCCAGCATTTACATTTTTAAAAATAAAATTACTTGGCAATCATTATGAAGCGTTCTTTTGTATACCATACCATTACGAGAAATCTTTCGTGCATAAATAAGGTAACCATAGTTTACTCTAGTTTAATCTTCTCTGAGGATGTGAATCTCCATAGCAATTACAGATTAAGTTAGTGTGAAGCAAGACTACTTCACTCTTGAATGAGTGCATCTGCAGGAGTGATTAATGTGCTTTAACACTGATGTCACTCCTGTAGCTGCTTTGCTTTAACTTTTCTGAGTATATTAGACATGGCCTAAAGTTTAAGCTTTTCATATTTTTGCGTGAATAATATATCTAAAACAGAGGAAAGGGAATTTCAATGCCAGTATGGGGACTTGGACTTTGAGAATATTTGAATATATTTGGCCCTGGAAACAGTTCAGGTTTATGACTGTAATTCTGGCACTGTATACCTTATAATTTCTCTCTTTAACACCATTATGATTTTGTGGCCATAGAAAAAATTTAAATCTCTTTTCTGTTCTCATTCTGTGTGACTGATTTTGCCATCTCCTCATAATGGCCTTCTTGTCCTTTACTTTCCAAAAACCTGATCAGAACATAAGAGGGGGAAAAAAGTTTATTGCATCTGTTGGATAATTTGACTCCACATCCCAGACCAAGATGCTGCTCTAATTTCTTTGAGATGTGGCACAATGAGAGTATGTGTTGGTGCTGCCCCACAATTCTTGTAGTACAAGTAGAATGTGGAACAGATATAGATGGACGCAGATGGGTGAAGAAGTAGAAGAGATAATATTGGTCAGTTCACCAGCTAAAATAAGAAGAACCAACTCTTGAGTTTCAGTGCCGTATTTTAGAATAGTAGAGTTCTCTCTGTGTGTGCATATGTTGCGGGGGGGGGGGGGGGGGGGGGGGGGGGGGGGGGGTCACTCTCTTTAGCATTGCCACGTCTGAGAGCAGACCATGGAAGCAGCAGGCTTGCAGCACCTGTGGCACTTTGGGTATGGAAATCCCCTACTCCTCCACTGGCTGTTTCCTACCATTGTCACTGGTTTGGTCACTGTTTTTCACGTTTAGTCACTGGCAGTTCAGCTTATTTTCAAACAAAGTGCAGCAGTTACTGTGATTGTAACATTTACTGTTGGTAAAAAGGCATTTTTCGTTAATAAAAGGCAGAACTTCCCCTCACAGCATTTCCCCATCTGTGCCACGTTCAGCATATTTTAGGAATATTTTATTTAAAAAGCTGGGAATTCTGTACAAAAAAGAAAGTGTAACAATAATCATATTACCTCTAACCTATTCCATTAGCTTTAAAATGTATACATGTAGTTAACCACAGTATTAAAAATTTCACAAGCATAATTGAACAACATCAGTTTGTCAGCATACAATAATTACATATTTTACCTAGATTTTCAATAGCATGTTCAGGTCTGCATTGTGGGTGTGTTTATGGACTTCACATTTTTGTACAATTACCAGTGTTTTGAATCAAGTGCTGAGGACGAAGTATTCTTTAAATGTTTAAAGGATTAGCAAGGATTTCATACTGACCTACTAAGGTAGCCATATGTAAAATATCTTTCTTCTTAACTGAATGATTGTGCAGGAACCTGTTTCCTATTGTCTGTGTTTCACTAATAGAGAAGTTTTGATGTAAGTATACATGTCAGTGTTGTAATGGTTGCTCTGTTAGCTGTTAAGACATATTTTTCACAAACACAAAACATTTCTGGTTTGTATGTATATAGAGGTTCCTCATTGCTAAAGCCCTTAGTAAAGAGATGATAACATTGTTATTGCCTTAAAGGCCTAACCCACTCCCCTACACATGGGGTTTTTTTTGCAAGTGGACATTGTTGGTGCTGCTGGAAATATTATTGTTACTGTATATGTGGTTAGACAGTGACTAAAAATGTGGACTGCCACATTGAAAATGGAAATAGAAAAGCAAAACCAAACAAAATGTAAAATGTGTAGAATAGATGAGATGTAAAATGGCAGAGAGGCTATCAGAAGCTATTATAAAGTAACATCCACACACCCCCTCCATATGAATAGTATTGAATTAAACCGGGAAGCTGCATGGCATACTGGATTGCAACAATTGTTTTTTCCTCTGTGTCTTTTTAAACTGCGTAAGTTTTGATGTGAATTTAAGTCATAAAGAAAAAAAGCCATAAAGCAAAATGAAAAACATTGATGCACATTTAAGTGCTTTTGCAAATCTTCAAGGAATTTAGGTAACTTTTGAATTTCCAGAAAGACCAACCTAGGGCCATCAAACAACAAGGATGTCAATAAAGGATTAAGAGAATAAGTAGATCTCTCAGGGCAGATATGCAGGTCACTTTGCGGGTGCACTGTTAATGCATTTTACTTTCCTCATCACTTGACTGGTTCATTTTTTTGATAGCAGAGATGTAAATCAGTAAAATTAATTTAATGTTGACTTTTTTATTGTAAGAAGCCACTTTTTAATATTTAAACAGCATGGGAATGGAATAACTATTTTTTCCTTGAACCAGGGCCGTCTTGAATAATGTTCTCATAATGCATGCTCCAAGGAGTACCAAGTGGAGACACTGCTCCAAGGATTAACACAACAATGTAGAGGCTTTGGTTGTAGACCAAAGTCATTGAACTTTGGATGAGTCGGTTTTGAGCTGGGATATGCTACTTATCTGCTGTGGTAGAAAAGGGATATAAACAACTGGGTTAAATGAAATTAGAGAAACAGGATCTGAGTGAGGAATTGTATTTGCCATTTTTTGTAACATATTGCCAATGTTGAGACTTGCTTATGAAGAATGGAAAACTCTGGAGTTATTAGGCCTACTTTTCTTGCATTGCTTTTTTATCTAAGGAGTGAAGATTTGTTGAAGTGAATGGGAGTACATAATGTTTAATTCAACTTACAGTTAGCAAACTAAATTTTACGCTGTGTCAAGAACACCTAGGCTATATATCATGGGATGGTTTATTAGTCTTTTCATAAATTATTTAACATTTCTAGTCTGGGTGTTGGAGATAAATGCAGTGTGCTCCTGCAGCTGATTCTGCATTTCTACCAATGGAAGGAATCTAAAGAGTTGAAAGGATCACAGCACTATACTGTCTTGAGTTTTGTGTTTTACACAAATATTTTTATTCTGTCAATCACAATGGCACCTGCACTTATTTCAATTATCTCCCTTGATCAACACTATCAGGGATTGTTAAGGCATATGTTGGACATTAAAACCTTGCTAATACTGATGAAAGCTGGACACTTACCTTAGCCAGGCAGCACAGTGCAGACAGTACTGGCTTGACATTGTGGATTCTAGCTCCTCACAGAGAGCTACTATAAGACCACAGCACGGAGCTACTGCACCTAAGTTATCAACCCCTGTCTTTCAGTACACAGTGAACCTCATGCGAGGTTTATGTGATTGGCTGTGGAACTCTACCAGTGCAAAACTGTCTCTGAAACTGATTTAGCTGAGAGGATCCTAGCTGCAAGGAGAATAAATTGTTCATTATGCTCCTAGAGTACTCACTGGGCACTCTATGAATGATGAGCTTTGCCTCATCTGCCTGGTAGGTATGTAGCCATTGAATGTGTCTGAGAATTCTCTACAACAGTTGACAACACCAGACTAGTGCCTTTTTTTCTGAATCTTTTCCATTTTTTTACAACTAGCACTTTATTGATAATATTTCAGAACTTATTGGAGTTAGTACTTTGGGTTACATTTGTGCTATGAAAGAGAGTAATGAGAATGTGAAGATATCTTCTCTACTGATCTATCTGTGGTTTTTTTCCCTTCTTTACAGTATTTTATTTGCAGACATTGTGGGGTTCACTAGTTTGGCATCACAGTGTACTGCCCAAGAGCTGGTGAAGCTGCTGAACGAACTTTTTGGAAAATTTGATGAATTAGCTACAGTAAGTACAAGCCTGTTATTTCAATTTAATATACATTTCCTTCTGAGAAATGATGCATGAGTTTTACATGTTAGAAATCTGTAATAGACTGATTTAGCCTCACATGCCTTATTTTCTAAAGCTTCAATCTTTTATTAATATTCTAGAGAAAAAACAATATTTTTAATTGTTTAGAAAAAAGGTGTATGTGCTAATTTAAAATATACTTTTCTCCCCCCTTCATGCAGTCCATCAGTGTTCTTCATTGGTTCTGTTTGTACAAAATAGAGAAAATTTTTCAATATTTACATTTTTACTCTTCATCAAAAAAAGAATCAGAACAATGGAAAATATGAGTATTGGCAATATGGCATAAAATTTTCTGTGATAATAGGAAGCTAGAGAGTAAAATTCATTCTTCACAGAGAGCACTCCTTAAAACACAAATGATGGCAGCTTTTCAGAGAGGTTATTGTAGGCAAAACAGGATCCGTATCATAAATTGATGCCTATGTTTTTGTTGTTGCACTTATATTGTGCTAGATTCCCCAAGGAAGAGAAAATGAGAGAAATGTTCCTTGCCTATGACTCCAAGCAGCCTAATTTTACAAAGAACCATTTGATGGGAAATGAGAGGAAATGCTGTGCCAGAAGAAGCCATACATCTTGTTTCAAATTACATTTAATAAATGCTAAAAATGTGTTTTCCCCCGAATAAAGCAGAACTTCATCAAATCTAGCTTATTTGCCAGCTGTCCTTAAAACCTTCATTGCTGAGAAGTAACTCTTCCACATAAATTATGCTCCTCTACTGTCTAGCTATTTTGTCTTCAGACTGTGCAGAAGCCTAAAGAAAATATTTGTTTAGACCCTCGACATAAATAGTATCCACATTTTTTCAGTCCAAACTCACTTCTCCTTGATGCTGTCTTCCATATGAGAGATCTAAAGCATGTGGACATTTTGCATCTAAATCTCCCTCCTGATAAACAGGTCTCAAGGACCCCAAGGAGAAAGAAATCTTCTGCTCCACAAGGTGCTAGGGTTGAGGAAGACCTATTCTTAGTCAAATGGGTTACCCTTTGATGGAGTGCTATGTTCTGATTTGCACTAGATGTTCATGTCATAACAGAAAAAAAACTTGTGTGTTCCCCTTTTTCCAAGAAAAGCAGATTAATTTATACGCTTAGTAGAGATGCAGTGGAATTTTAGGAGGTTTAGCCATGAATTTGTGTAGCCAATTCATTGCTGCAACTACTGGCAGTGTCTTATACAGAGCACAGGTCCTCAGCCCAGAGTACTTAATAGATTATGCCTTAGAAATAAAAACGGACTTCCATTTTGGATGTCATTTGCAAGATGGTTTAAGTGCAAATTTCCTCCTTACTTTGATTTCCTTTTAATTTTATTACTGAATTTCATCCATTATATGCCCACCAGACATCTAATAAGCTGTTTTAAAACCTATACTGCTGTTGTCTGTGGAGTCTTTATAGCCATGAAATACAGAGATGTCATAAAGGGGAATACTGTAATATAACAACAGATCACATGTGTGCACTTAGAAATACATGAGCATATGATGTATCATGGCACTGAAGCCAGGGACATGGCTGCCCTACCATGCTTGCTTCCCTTAGCAGTGGCTGTGTCCTGCCAACTGAAGGTGTCAGTGACACCTGAAGGCAGGTACCGGGCAGATGTCAGCTATTGGTACAAGATTGGTTGTTGGTCATGGAAGAAGCAGTTTGGAGATAGCAGAAGAGCGAAAAAGCTTTAGTTTTTCTGTTCAGCCTGCAAGGATTCTTTTTCAAATTTTTTAAAAAAACCTCATGGTTTCTTTGAGCTATGTGAGCTACTTAGGGGTACTTCTAGTTCAGATTGTGCTTCACTGAGGTGTGATTAAGGACAGATGTACAAGCTTTCCTTAGCGGCTTGTGATGTGATTTAGGGAGACATGTGTCTTCTGCAATCAGAGAAATGTGCTGAGAAATACAGTTTTTCAGAAGGATTCTGATCTCCTGGTTACAGCAGCTTCTAGGTATTCATTATTAGGTCAAAACAGAGAACTGGGCTGATTTTGAGTATTCAGAATGATTAAGGAGGAAATTGCAGAGACTTTAAAGAGTGTAACAGTGACAGGTAGAGTCCCTGTGATTACTGAAGTGCGATCTGTGAGTGTGCCTGTTGTGTGCTGCTGCTTCTTGGGAAGCAATGTCAGCTGGAAGGTGCAGTTTATGACTGCCATTCTTGAAACAATTGCCCTGTCTTAAAAATATAATGCTTTAAAAGAATCTCTGTCACCACTGTAGAAAGTGTAATAAGCATAAGGTATCATATATTTGCTGAGAGCCTCAAGATGAATCTTGGCATTTGGGCACATTGACACATGGTAGAGATAGTAAGTCTTTGATTTTTGGCAGTATAGTTCTGCTAAAATTTGTCCTTACCACATTTAGAAGCTGGTTTACGGAGTATGGGGTTATAATTGTTAAAGTTGTTAAAGTCTGTGCTCACCAGGAGGCCCTGTGGGAAAGGCACAGATGGATGCAGGCTGGATGACTGGAAGTCGTTGGAGGGGGTGAGGGACAGTCAGGAGTGAGGAGAGTCAGTTGAGAGATAGCTGGAAGTGAGATTGTGATTGGCTGGAGGACCGTGTGCACAGCGTATGAACAAGAAGCTGATTGGGTGATAGGACACGTGCACAGTGGCACTGCAGCTGAGCCAGCCAATGGGTGCCCTTCTGTTAAGTTCTGGTAGGCCTCGGTTTGGTTTCAGTTGTGTCCGATGGAGATTAAAGGTATAAAAAGGGGGCAATTTCTGCAATAAAGGGATCTTCAGATGCGTGAGGGGGTCCATGTTTTTTTGTCCCCCATTGCTAAACTGGTTTATGCTTTTTATATTAGTTATTTCTTTCCATATGCTGTTTCTTTGGATGGTTTTTGTTTTGTGGTGGTTTGTTTGGGGTTTTTTGTTTGGTTGGTTATGTGTTGGTTTGGGGGTTTTTTTGCAAGGCACATAGTTTTGCTCTCTTTGAAATACTACACCTTTTCATTTAAATCACCATAGCTTCAGATATAGTTATGACAGGGAGTTCTGAAAGCAAAACTTAGGTTTCAATATAAAGTCATTCAATTCCTTTGAAAATGTGCTTCAGCATTCTGTTAGTAGAGATGGGAAAAAAAATCTTGATCTTACTACTCCCTCCTAGAATTCATTTGTACTTTTATCATGTTCTTTCATGTCTATTCACCTCTAAAGAAAGTATGCTTTTTAAACCCTTATCTTGCACACATTATTTTACCTTGCAAATCACTGAGCCTTTGGGAAGAGTGCTGGGGAAGAGACGATCAGAATGTAGAAGTTAAAATCACAAAATCATAAAATACCTTGATTTGGCAGGGACCCATAGAGATCATCAAATCAAAAGCCCTGACCTTTGCAGTAATACCTTAAACTAAACCATATGACTAAGAGCATTGCCCAGATGCTCCCTGAAAATGATGGCAGGATTTCTGTTTTTCACAATAGCACTGTTTAGTTTCTTAAAGAAACAGTCTTAGGTAATTATATTTAATGTAGAATTTTGCAGTCTCCTCAGTAACTTTTGAGTCCTAAGGCCAACTTCAATCACTTTGAAGGAATATGAGTCTCAAAAATAGAAACAAAATGGAGTGTCATTATTAGTATCCTTGCAGAAGTGTGACTTCATCCTAGACGGAGAATCCACAAGGGAAGGTGCTGTTATGAAAGACTTAGTGTTCATTTGTGAGTCTGGTTACTGGTTTTGTAATGTCACTGTCTTTAGGACCCTGATACAAGCATTTGGGGTAAGTTTGTCCGTGCAATGCTTCCCTTGGGACATAACAATAACAAGCCACCTTCCGGAACTTAGAGTTAGTTTCTCATAAGGGCCATGAATAATTCAACTCAAAAGGATTGATTTCTATTGCATTTTATCTGCTGCACAGGCTTAGTTTAGTTAGTTCTGGCTGTTACTGTGAAGTTTTTTGGTTTCCTCCCATTAAACAAGGACAGCTTTTTGCAGTTTCAGATTTGGCCCTGCTGATAGTCATTCTGCATTATATATTATCAATAAATGCTCCAAGCAATTGATCTTTAAATGATGTCTTCAGATGCCTTGCAATCAACCTTTGATACTATAGCTAGCTTTCAGTTTGTCATTCTTCAGCTTACTTGTAAATTGTGACAAATTTTAATGAGATATAATCATTTGCATTATGCTGTCATGGTCAAAGTTCTATTATGTTTTCATGCAGTTTTGAAATGTTCCAAATATTTTACTTGTAATAAT
Source organism: Brachypodius melanocephalos (assembly GCA_013398615.1). Lineage (NCBI taxonomy): Eukaryota > Metazoa > Chordata > Aves > Passeriformes > Pycnonotidae > Brachypodius > Brachypodius melanocephalos. The sequence goes on from VZSR01003809.1 coordinate 12,481,801, forward strand.
TCCTCTTAGTAGAAAAGAGGAGGCAGTTCTACAGCATCCTGAATTTTAATGAAACAAGTTTGATTTTTAGAGAAGTTTCTATTTTCTTTAATTGCTTTTTGGTAGATTTTTTCTCACATACTTTCTGCATCTAATCTACATAGAGAATTAATTATTTGTCTTTATAGATTCAGATATTTCCCTTTCAGCATTCATCTTTCTGCATCCTGGACTTCTAAGACTTTTCACTTAAAAGCTGACAAGGACTAAAGAATTTTAGGGACTTTTCAAAGGACATCACTAGAAGAAGTTTTTAATATTCTGAATGAAAGTTCTTATTTCATGTTGCTTTTGGTATCTCGTCTATTAGGTAGACTGATACACATACTTCCTTGTTCCTTCCATTTACATTTATGTATACCTCCAGGCTTTTTCAGGCAGAGTCTATATTTATTTTTTTCCATTTTAATTTAGTATCCTTCCCTGATTCCCTTCTTAGCATTTAGCAGTTTTTACTTTGCATATTTCAACATTACTGAAGTGTCTCTTTCTACCAGTTCAAGCTCAAAAATACTGAACTGGAAAACATTGCTTCTGAGTCTTAGGCAAAGAATCAGTAGATAATATTTTTAATCAGCTTGTGTGTTTTTTAACTGTGTCAAGAACAGTCAGTTCTTTGCTGAGCATCAAACTAGATTTTCCTAAAAGTAATCACTCTAAAAAATTGTTCATATTGCATCTATAGAATGCTTTTAGTTGATATTAAGATACTTACGATGTATTTTTAAAATATAGAATGAATGAAGTTTTGTGCACTGTTTAAGATGGGGAAATTAGTGCTGGGAAGCATAAGTGTAAAACTTACAGCATGTAAACCTTCTCTGTGAAAATTTGTGTGCACTGGGGGGCAGGATATTTATAAATACTCATTTTAAGGAGACTTGCCTCCTCAGTTCCCCTTGAACATCAGCACAGACACAGGATCCCACTGAGGCAGATCACCATCTAAGTTTAAATCCAGTTCTCAACAGCCATCTGGAGATGTCTCCTGGAGAGAACGAAGGAAGTAAACTTTCTTAAATGAAAGTGGTCTAAATCAATATGCCTGTAAATCTGTAGGATCAGGGAATAATGATATGTGCATGGAGTGAAGCTGAAGTAAGTGTCTGGGGACAGTTTTCTAGGGAAAAAAATAACATTACACACTTTAAGTACTGTAGGAACATATAAATGCTCAAGTACCCCAGAAAGTAGATCTTGCCTATTTTACTTTATATTTTAGGTAAGAGGATACTGTGCTTGCTATGCTAATTCTTTGTCACAATTCTTATCATAATTTGTATGCTTGTAGCAAATTACCAAATTGTTCCTGAGTTTGTATACTGCAAATCTGAAGTTTGCATCTTTTTACAGGACTGTATTGGATTGCTCCAATCAGCCTCAGGTGCTTGAAATGTGGACATGTGTACTGACACTTACTGTTTTAACTTGTTGTGCAGTTAGCAGAGAATAGTATTTCTGGAATCTGGAAAAATAACCATTTCCTGAAATTTATAGCTTAATTTTTCAGCATTTTGTAGTGTATTTGTTTTAGGCTTGCTTCTCCTGGAATATATCTTCATAAGGAACGGAATCTGAAAGGATTAATAAAACCTAGGAAGGAGACAAGCGTGCATGTCAGTCATGATTGTATAAAATATTCTTGCTAAAATCCTTTTTCATTTCCAAGTAAATTAATATATATGATTGTTCATAGGCTTTCACTCTCCAGGAATAAAAACATTTTAACATTCCATTTTTTAAAAAAATTACACTCCATGTGAAGTAAGGAAAGAATTTATTATAAAAATGAGAATGTAGACAAAAGTTAGGTCATTTTAGGTCAGCATACAAAATTGCCAATAAAATTGAGGGAAAGCATTTGAAATGAATGTTGTCCTTTTTATAGCTATCCTGAATAATTCTACATTTGTTCATGCATATGTGATAAGTGAAATTATTGTCTGTCATTAAAGAAAGTTGCAGATGGTGTGAGTAAACTGCATTCAGCTCTGGGGCTCCCAGCACAAGACAGACCTGGACCTCTTAGAGTGGGTCCAGACGACCAGTAACAAAAATTATCAGAGAGCTGGAACATCTCCTGTGAAGAAGGACTGGGAGGGTTGCCTGCAGAAGAAGGCCCCAGGGAGATCTTACTACAGCCTTTCAACACATAAAAGGAGGCTTATAAAAGAAGTCAGCAAGGACTCTGCCAGGGTGTGTAGGACAAAGGAGCAAAAGGTTTTAAACTGAAGGTTTCCAAGGTGTATCGAGGTAGAGTTCTAAAGAGTTTTTCATGTCAATCTAAACCCGTGTTTTCCTCTTTTTCTGCATCTAGCTGTGCCTTTTGAGAATACTGCTGCAGTCTAGGAGACATTCACCCAGTTGTACTTTACATGGAGTGCTTTCAGTTTTGTTTTTCTCTAAAACTCTTTGATGCACAAAACTGCTACAGCTGAGGGAAAAAAAATAGATTTTTTTTTTATGTTTCACTTAACTTTAGAAGAGAATTAAATATATTAAGAAAGTGTAAATGTCAAAAAAATGTAGAATGATTACAAAGAATCTCTTCCTGTCATGCACTGAACTTAATAACTTGGTACAGCATTGCTTAATTACTTTATACAGCCATCCAACTAACACCATCCAATTTGCTGCCTTTTATGACCTTGAAAGAGGGTGATTTGTCCTTCAACATTTCCATAACAGCCAAACACTGTACTGTGTTCTTCCAAAGGCACTTGGAGAAGTAAGATAGTTACTATATCTCTGCTTAAAGGAAGGAGTGAGTTAGTAATGCCAGATATCTTCTATAGATATCCCAGATATCTTCTATAGAAGATACAGACCTAGACCTATTCCAGTCTGTATTCAAATCTTTTAGAAGAGGGGAGCTCAAAACTGGTATCTTGTCCTCAACTATCAGTCTGAGCCACATTGGTTAGTACCACAGAGAATGAATATTAAAATTTGCCTTTATCCCATTTGCTGTGTATATATGCAAGAGTGTGTAGGTAAATTTGCAAAACTGTGTATTTGCATGTCCTGCATGGACACGCATATGCACATATATATGGGTGGATGCATATATCCGTACTGTATGATATATATAGGCTTTTATGAGTTTGTTGCAATCTAATAAACAACTGTAATAGAATTGAATAGAGACATAATTTCATTTTCAGAGGATGTAGCAGAAGATACAATTCTTTCTGCAAGTGTCTTGCATGTGCACACACATCTGTAGTAAATTACGACTTCCAGAGTGATTCAAAGCTTTCTAATCCAATTTTCTAGTGAGATTAACAGCATTTTGGCAGAAAGTGCTATGTTAAATATGCTGCATATGCTATACACATTTGAAATAAGACACAGTGGTAACAGTGGTAAATCTTATTTTGTCCTCTCTCAAGACCTCTTTGGAAGCCGAATGAAGTTCTAGGTTTGTGAAGAGAGATAAATAAGGAATGCATTTCATCATTCTTTTTTGTCTTCAGGGAGTTTTAGAGATGCTTTGAACAGTTTCCCCCAGCAGTTATTTTATACAGTAGTAACTAAGAAATGTCTGTAACTGTCATGTGGTTAGCCTGGATTATTAAATTGTCTTGGGTCCCTCAGGATAAGAAGGACAGCTGGTATAAATTAATGTAGTTCCCCTGAAACACATAATGCCATGCTGATTAATATGGACTGAAAGTTTGATCTCCTTTGCCTACCTGATAAAGACAATTCATAGGATTCCTCCAGCAAAGGAAGCTGTCGGAATGGGGTTTTCCAAATGAAAGTGACTGATAATCCAAGAATAAAGAAATAGAGAAGACAAATATGAAGGGGAAAAAACACACAAATATTTCCATGAAGGCTCCTTTCCTGAGGGTCACTGCTATTCCTTTCGTCTCTTTGAACACCTGTAAGGGAGTGTGACCATGCCCCTCTGTGTCACTGCCTGGCCCCAGTGATGAAGTTCTTGACAGCATGACAGCAGAGCTATAAGATTCATCTGTGTTCTTTTCCCCCCACAGAGGCATGCAGGGATTTTGAGCTCCAGAACTGTTTCCTGTCTTACCAGTGCATCCACCTCATTTCACTCTTCTGCTGCATGTAGGGCTGCTCCTGCACTAATTTGCAGCTATGCTCAGTCAGTATCCAGAGATCTCACCATAGCTGAAGTCTGACATATAGTGAGGATGTCAAAGCCTTGTCCTGAAACCATAAAGCCATCTGTAAGTCCAGGCCTAAAAAATCTGCCTTTTGCCCCAACATTTAAATAGCTGAACTTGAACGTGTATGGGCTTTGGTTTTCTATTTCTGTTTTGGGTTTGTTTGTTTTTGTTTTTGTTTTTGGGGGTTTTTTTGGTTTTTTTTTAAGACTCTTAACTTTGCAATCACTAAGCATTGTAGGTAGTGATCAAACTTCTGTTCCCATTTATGTAGGCTAAGCAAAACAAAATGTTACTATTTCTAAAGTCCATAGCATTATGAGGGAATACAAGTCTGGTAGGGTGCGAGTTGGGGGAAATGGGAAACACTACTTATGCATCTTTATGCTGGCCTTATTAATCCTTTCTCTTACTCTGCAAAGTATGACCAAATCCACATTGGCTGGATATGGTAAAGAAACTTTTTGAACCTTAGATGATGCAGTTTCTATTAGGAATGGCAAAAAAAGTCTTTCTAATTTATGGATAATTAAAGTCCCATCTACTCATAGATTGTGATTCCAGGAGGTTAGGACAATAAAAGTCTGAAAAGCACATCTGCAGATCAGGTTGCCTTCAGACTTGTAGACAAAGAAATGGATGAATATAATAACCATAAAATATATTGCAATTAAGTTACACAGGGTCAGACTCAGCTTTGGCACAACTCCACTTCAGTCAATGGAGTTACAAGAGAGAATTCAATATTTACACTTTAAAAACCTTGTGGTTTAAAGCTGTAGTCTACCTGACCTTCCTTTTTGGCTCACTTTTTTAGGTACCACATACCATGATGGCACATGACTATGTACAAATACATAGATTGTGGAAATGACAGAAGGAACACCAGGGACTCATTCCGGCATTAGCCTCTGCCGTCTCCAAAATAAATAAAAGCTTTAAAGAAACTCTTCTCCTACCAGATAGAGTTAGAAGCAACAAAAATTGATCCTGATTTTGGGTCTATTCACGTAACACTTACTTTAATAGCCGGTTAATAAAAACAAAGTTCCAGCAGTGATAATAAGGATTTTTGCAATCTGACATGTGAGAAAGATCCTCCTTTAAAAGACTTAGCACTCATTCAGTACAGTCTCTCTGTTCTAGAGAACATCTGACTGTCATTCTTACAGGTTTTGCTGGGAGAAGTCTGACACCTTTTTTATTATTTGAGACAACATATATAAGTGTATACATATTTACATATAAGCTTTTTCTACAGATTGTAAAATCTTTTCTCTTTTTATTAGAAATTAACCTTATTCTGGGTATATCAAACATTTGTCTTGTATAGTAGAAGAATTTGAAGCTAATGTTCTGATTTTCAGTTTTTCAGTCTGAGTTGACAGTCTTCACACTTTATGCATGATGCACTGAATAAAGAATTACAACAACAAAACCTCAGAGTTGTTCGAAACTAAGCCCCCCTCCCCTAGTCCTACATAACAGACAGATAGAATAAATTGCTTTATGAAGTGCTTTCCTGAAAGTATGAAGAAAGCTCTTAATAACTTCAAACTGTCCTCTGCTTTCTGAGCTGGACCTCCACTACACAGTGACTGCCCCTGTGACTGACAGTTGTGCCGGAGGGATTTCTGCAGATCCACTTGAAAACGTCTTAGTAAGGCACCATAAGTGGGCAAGCTGCCTGGCTAATGCAGTACTGGCAATATCTAGTGCTTTTTATCATGTGCATAAAATCAAATTATCTGTTGTTTCTAAACAGGCATTGTTTATATCAGTTGTGACTGGAATTTGTAACTATCACCATGAATTTATTAGCATCACAAATGTGAAAAATACTGACGAGAGAAGGATTATTTGTAAGTTGCTGAGGAAATAAAACAAAGATAGAGAAGGGGGTTGTTTTATTAATTTGCATATCAGTCCTTAAAAAGATGGCTTTTTTCAAAGCTGTGCTGTGGCTCTTTCCTGGAAATCTACCTCACATGTCAAGAAAAAGAAACAATTTTTTCTAGAGATTACTGTATATTAATTGATAGAACAGTGAGGACAATATCTGATAAGAAACAAAAGAAACAAAACCAGCAGGTGATTTAGCCATATGTCTTGCATCAAGATAAATATCTCTCCAGAAAATACTGTTGTACTTGTTTTCTTGTTTTATCTTTCTCCTGCCCAAATAGGAAATTGACTCAGAAAAGTGGTAATGGAGTAAATTGTGTTCTGTTTTGTTTGCTGGGGTTTTTTTTCTTTCTTTAACTGTCTACCAGGCTGTTATCAAGTCATTAGAATTGAGCCATTTGTGAGGTAGACACTAATAGGAGAGGTCATTGATTGATTAACATTGATGTGTTGTTCACTCTAGATTACTGAAATGGCTTTTCTGAATAGCTTTTTTGTAAGTTGCTGAGAAAATAAAACAAAGACAGAGAAGGGGATTGTTTTATTAATTTGCA
>VZSR01003809.1:12488447-12504330 GCA_013398615.1 Brachypodius melanocephalos
TAAAAAGATGGCTTTTTCAAAGGGTCAAATAGGCATTGCCTGGCCACAAATCATGCTTACCAAATTTGAAAATGAAAAGGGCCTGTCCTGGGGTGACTAAACCAGGACAGGGCCTTATAGAAGATTTTGAATTATGGGCCAAAACTGAATTTATTTTTGTAAGCAGGCTTCAGCTTTAATTACTGAGTACACTCTTGTTCTTCAAGATCTGCCCAAAACTGTGGGGGGAGAGGTGGAAAAGCCTTTTTTTCACAGTATAATCTGGTGGTAGATAGTAAGAATCTTTGGGGTTTCCATTAAAAAATGTAGTGATTAGTGTCCAAAAATCTTGAATTAAAAGGACTGTTCTGTGTCAATGTAGATTTTGAGATCTGCATATTACTTTGTGTGTATCAATTAATTATTTTACTTATATACTAGCACTAAGCAAAGGATTTCAAAAAAGTCTGGATAAAATTGGTGAGGCATTTTTGGCTATAGGCTGCAGGAATACTGTTAGGACCCTGGTGATAATCGTCCTAAAAGAATTATGCTTGTATTCATTAAAATATATATTAGCAAGGATGATTAGTGGTATATTTAAAATCCTGCTGTACAGAAGAACAAATGTTAAATAGTCACAACTGGAAAAGCCTTTTCTACTACTTAAGCATACCCAAGAAGACAGCTCTCTTCTTTGATTTGAGGTCTGAATTTGCTACTTAATTTATAAAAAGAGATAAACAAGCCAACTTTCCCAAACAGTGCCTTCCTCCATGCATGAACAGAGGTAGTTTTTATTTTATAGTGCTTGTTCAATACTGAGTACCATTTACAAAGAAGAGAGGCATGGGAATACCTGCAGCAGGAAGTGTGTGTAGCAACAAGTCCCAAATGCTGGTATACATGGTGATATGTCAGAGAGAAAAGGATCACTGGAGGCATAATCATTGCTTCTGAGCTGGAATGTGGGTAATGATGTGGAGAATATGGTCAACTCAGGAAGGCTTTAATTCTTGTAGGGAGGAGATGGGATGAAAATGTATGCCTGCGTGAGAAGCTGAATGAGTATGATTCTATGATTACATAGTTTTTTTCCAGAAATTTTAAATTCCATCCATCCATCCTATTCCATTATATCCACCTTTTCTTTCTTTTTTCCCTTTCTGTGTTTCTGAAGTCAAGTCTATATTGCACACTGCTGGGAAAAGAATCAGACTTTTGTGAATCCTCTCCGACCATATTCACAACAGTTTTTTTTCATGTTGCTTACTGGAATAATCCCAGCTTTGAAAGTTGGATTCATTTAATCATTTAAATCCAACTTTGAAAGTTGGATTCATTTAATTTGACTTTTCTGTGCCAAACTCTAAATGGGTAGAAGTTTCCACAGTCTAGTTACAAAAGATACCATCATCTCTTCATGTCTCATCATAGTTTATTAGTTAAAGGTGCTGCTCTTTTAAAGGCACTTTGTTATGTGCTCTCTGTTTAGAAATGAACTTTCTGCTCAAGTGGATGTAGCAATTATTGCATGCCATCATTTTTGGGTGTTTTGGTTTTTTAATGGGAGCGTTTTAGCCAGACCTCTTTGGCTGTAGAAATTAAACTTCATACAAAGAGGAGATAACTTGATTGTAATGCAAATTGACTAACTTCTCATCTGCAAGTCTGTCATACTGATCATGCTGTATTGCAAACTATGGTTTATGAATGAGTAATGCAAAAATTATTGTACCTTTACAGATAAATAAATGATCTTTCATGGTGAATTGGAACTGGATTTGAAACAAAAATTTCTCAGAATGCAAACATTTCCCAATATTCAGCAGTGGTTTGGCCTCAGTCCTTTAGTTTGGGTTCACACAGAAATGACGTCTCATTGCAAATCTTGAATTCACAGTAACCTAGCATGAGGGCAAGGCAATGACATTTGTTCAGAACTATATCTTCAAGCAGTGTTAACCCACGTGTGTTGAACAATGTGGAGCTGATGTCCAGTATGTATGTGTCTATTTATAAATAAACAAACAACGGTGTGTGTCAGCTGTGTACACAGAACCCGGATTTCATGAACTGTAAATCACCTCTTTTGATCACAGAAAGATTCCCTTAATTATTGCATAGTATTGGAGAAGATTTTTACCCTGTTAATATTGGAATATTTACATAAATAGTAAAACTTTTCCCATTCTGTTTTTATGAAAGGAAAATCATTGCAGAAGAATAAAAATCCTAGGGGACTGTTACTACTGTGTATCAGGATTGACCCAGCCCAAAACAGATCATGCCCATTGCTGTGTTGAAATGGGACTGGATATGATTGACACCATCACGTAAGTACCATGCATGGTGAACTCAGATAGGAGTGCTGCAACAGTTCCTATGTGGTGTTCAGGAAGTGTGCTCTTAGAAAAACGTCAGTGACTGATAGCACTACTCACCTGGCAAATCACGCTCTTGCATTCAGGCCACAGGACCCTGATTTCAGGAGCAGCCACTCTAGAAATTGATTTTCCACTCCATTTAATCACTGTAAGAAGTAAGTGTGCAAATTAAGTATGTAGAGGCACATACATGTACTGAATAGGTGACAGAAAGATGATGGGAAACAAGAAAATATACCCTATTGCCTATTGCCACAATGAAAGCAGTCAAATTTGTTGTTTTGCAGTGATAAACATTGCTCATTTTGCACACCAGTATGTGAACTCGAAACCAGTCCTGATGTATGCCTGTTGTATATGTGTTTGTAGTCTCAAAATCATAGCCTGCTGATTATTCCTTTTTAATGTAATGTTTAAACCTTTCATTTATTCTGCTTTTCAGAAATGTAATGTGAAATTTACTTTGCTGCTCAGGTTTTTGTTTATGCTGGAGAGGTCTACATCGATCATTATTTTGCCAAGGCAAAAAATATGGATGTGAGAGATGTGAGTGAGCTTTTAGTTGAAGCTGGAGATCTATTTCATTACCTAGGAGGGAAAGGATAAAGATGGAAAATTTCTTCACCATTATATTGCCCACTTCACCTTTTCATTTGCTAAACATACTACAGAATCTCTCAGAGTGTGAAGAGTTGGGTAAATTCATTTTCTCCCTTATTCAATGCAAGTTCATCATTTGTAAGCATTGTAAAATTGATAAAATACTTTGTAATATCTTAATCTATAATTTATTATAGTCTATGCTAATATAAAATTCTAAAAGAATATGTGTATTCTTTCAGCAGTATATGGATACTCCATTTATAAGGAAGCCCTGACCTTTAAAAACATAATTAGCTGTACAGGTCTTGTACACATTTTTCAAAAGCCTTTTGGTTTGTTCAGGGCTTTTTAAATCCTTGGAAAGCAATTATGAGATTATGGTCTCATCCTTTTTTAAACCTAGCATTATTTTTTAATCCATTAGTTATGCTACATTTCATATATACAAGTAAGGTATTGATATAGCTGTTGGAACTTTCCTCTTTAGAATGTTTCAGTTTCATTATTGAAATGAACATGTTCCCTGGTTAGGGTATATTTTATTGGCTACTGCCATGATAATGTAAACTTGAAAAAGGAGTTGAATTAGAAAAGAAGGAACTGGGACTCTTCAGCCTGCAAAAGAGAAGGCTCAGAGGGATTCTTATCAATGCAGACAAATAGCTAGTGAGAGGGAGTAAAGAGGACAAAGACAAATTTTTCTCAGTGACATCCAGTGCCAGCACGAGAGGAAATGGGCACAAACTGAAATAAAGAAATTCAGTTTGAATAGAGGAAAAAAATTCTTTTATTGTGGAGGTAGTCAGATACTCAAGAGGTTCCACTGACAGGTTTTGGCATTTATCTCCTTGGAGAGATTTAAACCCATCTGGGTACAGTTCTGGGCAAACTTCTGTAGCTGGCTGTTCTCTGAGCGAGTATGAGATGATTTCCAGAGGCCCCTTGCAGCATCAGCAACTTTGCGATTTTAAGTGGATGAGCTGTAGTATGTTATCTAGACATGTTTTGTCAGATGTTGTGGTAGGAAATAACTGGCCATTTCAGGATTTTATTTTTTAAAGAATTCGTAAATTTTAGGTCTTTTGTGTAGTTAGTGGTCAGAGCATAGTGAAAGGGCAAGATGGGTAAGAAGCAAGGTTTTAAGACAGTGCCAGATTTACTTAGGGTTGTTTGATAGCTAGGGACTTTTTTCTGCATTCTTTGTGCATGAGCACAGTTAGTCTCTCTCCTTCATAGAAACCAAAGTTAGAAGATAGATTCCCCAGACTAACTTGTTTTAAAATATATTTAGTAAATGAAAAGGAGACATCAGGAACTTCTGACAGTGAAGTTCTAATGCAGCATTTTATACTGTATTGGTGTGGTCATTAGGCTTTGTTTATCAGTTCCATGAGATATGAAGTCACTTTTTTTAAAGCTTCTCCTTTCATGCAGAGGTGGATGCCAGCTGGTAGTCTTTTTTAAGTCTGTTCACTTGACTGTAGAATTGGAGTCTTGGCACTGTAAATTTATGCTTGGAATTTGTAATCCCTAGTGATAGGTTTGTCATGTTGCCTGGGACAAGTAAATAAATAAATAAATAAAATAATTTGAACTGTGATTCCTGTGATGGATCTGTCCAAAGTGTCCATCCCTCTAACAAGAGGTGGGGGTGTCCTCTCTGGAAAATTAAGGAATAGAAAGGTCTATGGCTGATTGATGGTTCTGTTATTGGATTGAGTTGAATGTGTTCACATAAACCGATATATTCCACTCTCTTCATGTTCTGCATAACTGTTATTTAAGTATCCTACAATATGGTGCTGAATGTATCTTCTGAGAACATAATTTTCAATGTATTATAAAATACTGACAATTTTCACAATTTTATCCACCTTCCTCAAAGTGTTTTCTTCAAGGGAACAGAACAAAAAAATTATGGGAGGAGCTTTTTATTCTTAAAAACTGACAAAGCAGATAGTGTTATAATCTGCTTCTATTCCAAAAGAATTTCTGCAGCCATTGTGTCAGTGCCTCAAGGCCAGGTGTTTGTTCTACTTACAGTGCCATGGCAGTGAATGAAGTATTCAATACCACCAATGTTGCTCTTACCATATGAGTTTGAACTGCCAGGCTTTTGTTAGTAATACAATTAAAATTGTCATATTCAATAGTGCCTCTAATATGTAATGTATTTCTATAGTGTGGCGGATGCCCTCACCTTGGTTATGGACATTGTGTTAGGCCAAGTATGTCGCAGTAGGACACAAAAGAACGAGGCAGACTCTCTTGAGATCAGGGAAGGAAGAACTCTGTTTATTGTTTCTGACTCCAGTATATATAGATTTCTAAAAAGGCCAAGAGATTGGATGATGAGGTTGCCACCTCTCCAACCTCATTGGTGAAAATCACAGTTACTCATCTAACTCCTCCCAGAGGAGAAATATGTGGACAAAGCAGATAACTTTAAAAATATACATAGTTTACATGAAAGTTTGTGAGAAGACTCCACTAAAGATGGCAAACACTCAGAAGGCTAAGAAACTTAGGCCAACATGAGTACTCTCTTCAACTTACTTAAATTGGTTGCCACAGTTGAAAGTTTCAGTCTTGTACTACAGTGTTTTACCTTCTAAATATATATATTTGTTAGCTAATTGCCATGTAGAAAATTATGCCCAGCTAACAAAGCTCCTCTCTCTCTCTCTCCTCCAAAAGCTGTCTAGAGTTCTGTTTTAAGCAAGTGTTATTTTACACTCTTACTAGTTTTATCTTTCTTTAGACAGCATTTCATCGGTGGATATAAATTTTCTTAAACAATTCCTTGACTCAGCCCAGCAACTCCTTTTAGGAGATGAAATATGGTGAAATGACACACTTATTTAACTTCATTCAATAATGTCGCAGAGCAAGAAATAATCTGTAATGTTTCCAATTGGAAATAAGGAGATATTCTGAGTGAGCAGTATATAAATACTAGATTTTGGACTGGGTCAAAATACTCAGGTTAACATTCATAAACTTTTCAAAACATTAAAGGAATCCAGAATCATTCCTGCTGTCACACAGACAGTACATTTTCATGATGCTTCTTCCCTTAAGACCTTACTAGTGTGCCATTTTAGTACTGGCAGAGGGAATTGCTTCATCACTGACTGTGTAGTAGCAGGGAGCAAGGCACGGTAGGAGCACATTTGTGGATCACAGCAGCTGCTGCTGACTGCTTTACTTCAACCTACATGTACTGTGGTGAGGAAGGGAAGGGTTACTTCAGAATAAGTATCATCTGACCTTCTGATTGAATGTTGTTGCTACTTGTGGGCTTTGAAAACATCTGAAGGAAACTATCCATGAACTCTTATTTCTTGAAAACTGGGCAACCCAGTGGGATTTATCAGCTATTTTCTGTGACACATAGGTGATTTTATCCCGAATGGATGACTCCACCTAATGTGAATGACTTCACCAGTCATCATGTACAGCCTCACTGATGGAAGTTGGGCTCGTTTGCAACTGGGGAGGTTTTTGCACTGGGGAGGTTGATACTCGAACTCTCCTTTTGATGGGTTTGGTCAGCCAGTGACCAAAAGCACCAGGAAAGGGAGAGAAACTACAGTAGTCAGTTTGCATTAGTCCCATGGAAATATCAAGTTTTCCTGTGTGATTTTTGTCTGTGGAAATAGACAGAAGCATGAACTTCCATAATGTCAACACTCTTGAAGCTTTTTCCCTGGTCATCCAAAAGTTCAGGGCCTTGAAATGTTTGAACTGGCAGGAGTGAATTGACCTCATTTTTAGAGAACCAGGAGCTGCCTTTTTAAGAAGCTGTCTACCAGTGATGAAAGCTTTGTAAACTTGCACCTCTGCCAAAGAGAGCCAGCAGCCTTTCAACAGCCCTGACTCTGTCCTAGTGCTCTGTGTGGCTGAGCAATACTCAGGGGAATCATATGTAAATGAACCAAAAATCATATCTGTGCCTTCAACCAGGAAACATTCGTTTCTGCAGAGATTTTTAGACCTAAAGAAAAGACCTAAATAGTTATAAGAAATGAAATACAGAGCTTTTTTGTTTCCCTCCTGGAATGCTCAAGGGCACAGGTCTGGAGCTGTTCAGCAGGTGATCTAAATTACTTTTATGGCTTGTAGCAATACATAAAATATTTGTAGTTAAGGAGGAAATTAAAATTTAAAGGCTTTGTAGAATACTTGAGCAGTCAGGGTAGATACTTTTCTTATTAGTTGCATAGACTCAACACAAATGGTTTTTTTAAAAAGGGGGTTTTTTATTTCCATTTGTTTCTGGGCCTAGTTTTGTGTAACCATTTGGAAAACTTTAGTATAGGAACCTATGAGAGAATAAGTAATAATGAAAAATTTATTTGAGAAATTCCTATTGCCGACTTGTTTGTGGAATACTGATATCTTCTCAGAAATGTATTTATGATTTAAAATATCTCAGTGGACATTTTTGTGATATTTTATTGTAGAAATGTCGATGTTTGGGAACATGATCATTGTACTGCTCTGAATTTAAATTTGAAGCCTCTTCTTTCTATATTACCTAACATTCCTCATTTTTGATAGCTCAGTGGGTTATATTTTTGAAAATTGTCTGCATAAATAGCACAGAGGTCTACAAGATAAATTCAAAAAATATAATGAACTGAGGTGGTTTTTTTCCTACTCAAATTTAATAATGATGAAAGCATCTCATAAACACATTGTAGCTTCTGGGGAAGATGTAGAAATGCATTCTCAATTTAGACTTTTGACTAAGTGACTATTTATGGATTTTTTTTGTTCAAAACATAAAGTGTTTTCAGATTCTGCTTTATATGGTTCATTGGTGTATTATACAGTTCAGTTTATTTAACAAAGAGTGTGGTCAGCCATGTATTTCTCTGTTCATCTTTTTTCATTTATTTTTTTTTTTTTATTCTATTAAAATTTCTAAAAGGAGATTAAATTTATTCCAGTCAGAAAAAGCAATGTCAAAGCCTTGAGTGGACTTTATGGGTGTCTGAATTTCACTGTCTTTGCACATACATTTAATCTGAAGTTTTATATACTTTTTTACATGGAGGAGGAGGAAGGAAACAACAAAAAAAAAACCTCACACTCATTTGCGAACAGAGAAACTCCAACTTCTGCAGATTCATTAAGTAAGGTTATTACATACGTTCTGAATTATGCAGGAGAACAGAGGTAGGCAAGGTGTAATCCTGAAGGGTTTTCCCTTACAATGTATGGTTTTGGTGTAAGGTCAATCTGTTAAGGACACAATACAGATGCTCAGGTGAAGATACAAAGTGTGTTTGCTTATCGTTAGGTGGCTTATGTCTTTAGGGTCTTTCATTTCCTCAAAGTTTTGTCAAAGTGTGCAAAAAAACTTTGTAACATTAGAATCCTTTTAAGACTTCTTGAAGTCATATTCGAGGCTTGGCTGGAAACGAACACTGAGTAAGGGAGAGCTGACTTGCAGTGAGTAGGAATAAGATGAGGAAATATTTAACCTTTCAGAAAGTTGTGCATAAGCCTTTCTGTGCTGTTGCATAAAATATGACTGAAAAAGATGCTCTGTCCAGATACCCTCTGGGGACAAAAGAGATCTCCATGTTACTCACATTAGTGATGGCTGACATGGTATGTATTTCAACACTTCATAGGTGAAAAGTTTCTTATTTAAATTGGGGCCAGATACCTTTGTCACACATCCCACATGTTGATCTATGTGGACCTTTCTGTTAATTGTATTTAAACAAGTACAACTTCTGAAATCGTTGAAAAGTCTTCCTAAAGGTATCTCTGCAAAATCCAGTGTAACTGGATACTTAAAAAAAAAAAAAAAAAAAAAACAACAAAACACCAGTCAAGGAAGGTCAAAGGGAAATTATAATTAGAGTCCCATTTTAAGATCTTCTTCAATTAAATGCATTGGAAAATTCAAATTAAGAAAATCAAGTGAAAATAAATTCTTACACTGAATAGTCTGTTTTATTAATTCAGAGATAATATCACTTTTTGTACAGCAACTGGACTGTGGAATGACAGGTGTTTCTCTAACAGAAAGAGCTGAAAAATCTATGTACAGTGTTATTACGTAACATGTAATGTTTAAGACTTAGTTTCAAGGTGCCTTTTCAGTGTTCACAACTTTGTGCAGAGTGCAAGTCATGGCATGCCCTTAAATCACAGACATGAGGAATCTTTCCTTATTGTGGCACCAAAAAATACTCTTTTAATAACAATGTTGCAGGTTAATTCATCCTTTACCAGCTAGGCAGTGAGAATCTCTGAACACTAAATTCAATTTACAGATGCAAGACTAGTTACAGGTTGTTTTCGGTACCACTCTTACAGGAGCTTTAGAAAGATGTTAATGTTTATAATCACTCTGCTGTTCTTACAATGATTTATTATTTTCATAATTTTCTTTGTCCTGTACTCTAGTAACTGGGTAATTGAACCAATTAGAACATAGTAGATTGGGAATGATTGCTTATACATTGGCCATCTTAACTAGTGCCTCTTTGTACCTCTTTTCTCACAGAAATGGCCAAGAAATTTAGAAATACTGAGATTTTGGTTCAACGGTAATTAAAAATAACCAAGAATTTTTTGGGGTTTTTTTTGAATTACAGTTAGGGCTTTGAAACTAGTGAAGGTAGACAACAGTACCTGAATATACCACTTCAGGTTTTATAAGACCCTTTCTGTTCAGTCATGTATAAATGTATGTGTTGGTTTTGGGAGGAGAGAAAATGAAGAGCAGTCATTGTCTGAATATTAACATTCTGGTGCTGTTCATTACAGATCTGTTGCAGAAGCCACAGAGGTTGATCTCAACATGAGAGTTGGATTGCATACAGGCAGAGTGCTTTGTGGGGTCCTTGGTCTCCGAAAATGGCAATATGATGTCTGGTCAAATGATGTGACATTAGCTAATGTAATGGAAGCTGGAGGACTGCCTGGGTAAGTCTGAAAAAAAAACTGTAGCAAAAAAGTAAAAAACTGTATGGGTGGAGAACTTCTTTCCATTTTTGAGGCATTTGCAATGTACCTGCTATTGATAAAAAGGTTTGTGTTTGGCAAGAGCCAAACAATGTATTATGTGATTTATCCTGTGGAATTTTCCAAATGATATTTGTGTAATAAGTTAGATTAGAAGCAAAACATTTTCAAACAAAACTGTTTTTAGAAGTTGCCAAATATAAAAAGTAGGAATGAGACAATGCTAGGAATGCAAGAAGACTAGACTTTGAACATTTCATGTTACAAAAGTAAAACCCTGTAGCTATTCCAGGATTTTTTTTACCTTTACACACCTCTATACCTTGAGGGGCAAGGGGGATGCCTTGCTCCTTTTACATGACAAGATTTTCAGCACTAGTGATGTGCTATAGAAAAGATGTACCTGTTTACTCAGATATTGATGACATTTGCAAATGATACAGTAGCCCATAAACCTGCAGCCAACCCATGGGGCATGTCCTGGAACTTTAAGTATTCATTGCACAGCTTTGGACACAACTTAAATACACACAGTGAACATTTGCAAAGGAGTGTGGGTGTTCTGTGTGTGGCTTACATTTGGACTTGGACTAGGACATCTTCTTTTTGACTTTTACAAGATTCTGACTGCTGTACAGAAGGACAAATTAATTTCTTGTGGTAATTATGAGTGAGTTTCTATTAATTGAATGCATCTGCTTTAGATAATTTTGGCAGCGTATTTTATGTGTTCATTACCCTAAAGTTACCCAGTGGAAAAAAATCTGAACACATGTTTGTTAGAGGAAAGCAGTAAAGTCTTTTCAGACACCTTCTCTGAAGACATTTCAAATATAAGGAGTCTTTCAAGAGAAAATGTGAACGTTTTTCAGGGTAAGAAAACTCAAAAATAATATTAAAGATGAGTGTGTTGCCAAAACAAAGTGGATCAGAAAGCTGCCTACAAAACAGAGTGAATGAATGAGTCAGAGATATGAAGTGAAACAGAAAAAGAAGTTTCTGCTTTACACACAAGAGAGGTTTGGAGTGTGATGTCACAAGTTTCAAATACCAGGATGTTTTTCCAAGCAGCTGTTGACATAAAAACTCAAGAAAGCCACACAATGTAGAAGATGATGTGCAGACATTTACTTTCTACAAATCAGCAAATCTACAAGTGTTTGGATAGTCAACAGTTATCTTTCTGTTCACTTTTCCCAAGTTTAGAAAATGCATGTAATAGAATTTTTTCTATGTTCAATTTGGCTAAAAGTACAAAACAAAACTTTTTTTTAATTACTTTTTTTTTCTTTTTTACATCAAACCTGTGGTCTTACATGTAAATTGACCTATTGACCTCTTTATGAACCTCTGTACAGGAGTGTATTTCAGTCACAAGTAGCTAAAAATGTATCTTTGCTTTCAACAATAATGTCTAATTTTTATCTGCAGGAAAGTTCACATTACCAAGACCACCTTAGAGTGCCTAAATGGGGACTATGAGGTAGAACCAGGATATGGTCATGAAAGGAATAGTTTCTTGAAGAAGCATAATATTGAAACGTATTTTATTGTGCCATCCCATCGTAGGAAGGTAAGCTTATTCAGTGATACATTTTTGTCATTTAAAAACTTTTCTGTGCTATTCTGAAAGCAGAGACAATACTAGGTTATTGTTGTGGTTGGTTTTTTGTTTTTTTGTTTTTTTTTTTTTCCTGAAAGCTCTTCACTCTTGAAAGCTCAAAGTACAATGATAACATTTTGAGTCTCAGCATGTGATGAGGTAGTTACAAAGGTAACCTTTTCCTCCTCAACTGGTTACTGAGTCCAGCCTTTTGTTCTAGGGAAAAATGTTTCTTGTGACCTCACTAGGAGTCCTAGAAGTCCATAACTGCTGTTTAAACACATTCAATTTGGTAAACATTTTCTACATCAGATGAGGCTTATCTTTGAAGTTACCTATCACAACATGCTTAAGGGGCCAAGAGAAACTGTATGGCTTTTCATCTCACCCAGAGAATTTGGGATACAGATTTTTGGACCCTTATCTTCTGAAACTCTGGGCAAATAAGTTTAATTCAGAGATTTTAACCTTCAAGGGGAAAATTATGGTACCAAATTCTGAAAGTATTGGTCAAGTTTTAAAGTGACGTCTTCATACACACCAGGGTTTTAAGCTGTCAGAACTCCATATTTGAGGGTTTTAACCACCAAGTGTCTGAGAAAAACATAACCACAGAGAAACAGGTCATCTTGAATATCATATCTGCAATCAGTTTTTTTGTCTTAATTTGATGACTGTGAGTTTTTATGGAAATGTTGGGAGTCCAGTCACCAGGGTAATTTTATTGTGAGATTGAAAATCCTGTTCTTTTATTCTGGAAAGGCTGCTACAAGAGTGATTTTATGTGCTTCCTCTACAGCATCTTCTTATTAGAGAGATGGAGTTTTCTCATCCACTGTGAAAATAATGCAATTTCACATTTTGTTCCTCTGATATGTATGATTAAATTTAGTTTTAGATAATATGAAAGAAAACAGATGGAAAAATAGTGGGCTAAATTCTGTTTTGACAGTCAGTAAGAGTGGGTTTTGGTGGCTTTCTTGAAATCAGGACTAGCATTTTTAGGAAATAAGTATTTCCTAAATTGATCAATCCCAAAAAGGAAAAAAATGCAAGGAAGAGTTTATTTAAGGTAGGTGTGTTGCTTACTGCTGCTAGATTTTTTGTCTTGGTTTCCTGTTGTTTTCATTCCTTCAACATTATGTATAATTTCAGTTTTATATTGTAATGTATCAGGTTTCATTTCATATTGAGGAAATAAGTAGAGGAATTTCAGGAAATTGTTTCATAGGTTGGTGCAAAAAGACAAGCAGAGACAAAAGGGAATTAGTGTGACTTTTACATAGAGAAACTGTATTGTCAATGTCAATTCTGCTACAAAAACCAGTGACTGAGGAACAGAAGCTTGACAATCACATATGGAAGGAAGCCAGATCAATGCATGTTTAATGTACAAGAATGCAAGTGCACTGCTGTGATAGCACATATTTCTTTGTCTTTGCAAGATTGCTGAGAAAGGTCTGCTTGGTTTGTCATCAGCTACATAAATCCAAATGCCATCTTCCCCATGGGTGTCACTGATGAGTGTGTGGAAACGGCAGATGCTGCTCTGCAGCTTGCCTATCAGTAGCTCTCCAGCATGCATCAATGGCATGTCAGCCAAGAAAGAAACACTTCATGAATTTTACTGGTGTTGACTGGCTTCTCCACTGGGCTTGCAGGTCAATCAGCATGACACTTTGCTGTTTGTCACAATCCATCACAGCCATCCCTAGTCTTTGTACACTTGCATACTGATCAGTGACCATGAGCTATATAATAGCATATTTACCTTCTAAATAAACACCTGCTGTTCCCTCCTACCCCAGTTCATTCATTGCCTCTTCAGAGACATAAAAATAGAAGGCTACCCATGAAACACAGACAAGACAGAGTTTTACCTGGTGAATTCAGGTATTTTCTGATTTAATATTGTGTTCCTTCCTCTTGAACCTCAGTAGCTGAAATGCGTTTTTTATTCTTTATATATCATCGCTGACATTAACATGAGCTGACTCAAGTAGGTATGACACTAAGTGGAATGAAAATCAATGATACAAGCAACAGATGACCAAGAATACACTGAATTTGAATCGAAAATAAGACTGCTTGGAATCTTGTTAAAAATTATTAGTTTAGAAGACACACGTCCCACATCTACTATATTTGGTCTGACAGGAAAATTTTTCATCACTGACACTCTAGCAAAGAATGACAGCAGTGTAAGGTGACTCTTTCGTGTACCAGTTACATTTTAAATATGAACAAATTGTAAATTATTCCCATTTTTTAAATCTTCTGTTGAATCAGCTAACTTTTGTGATCTAATGTGCTTACTGATTTAACGTGAGAGCACTGCTAAGCAGCCACTGAAGGAATACATTTCTTTATTTTGTTACCATTTTTATTTTGGTGGAGAATATATTAGATTATTATTATCTATTAGTACATGCAGTCAACAGCTCTTATTGTCCACCAGGAGACCACTGAAAAGTGGTGTCCCACAGGGGTTGAGGATAAGGCCAATACTGTTCTGCATCCTTTTCAATGACATGGACAGCTCAGCCCCAGAAAATCTGCTGATGACACCAAGCTTTGCAGTGCAGTCAACACACTGGAAGGAAGGGATGCCATCCAGAGGGACTTGGACAGGCTTGAGAGGTGGGGCTTTGTGAAGCTCCTGAAGCTCAATAAAGCCAGCGACAGCTGGGTCAGGGCAATCTTAGGTACACCTACAACTTGAATAGAGAACTGAATGAGAATACCCTATGGATAAGGACTTGGGAGTGATGGTTGTTGAAAACTCAGTGTGAGCTGTGTGAGCTGCCAGTGTGTGCTCACAGCCCAGAAAGCCAACAGTGTCCTGGGCTGCCTCAAAAAAGACTAGCTAGTGGGTTGAAGGAGATGATTCTCCCTCTCTACTCTGCTCTGTAAGAACCCCACCTGGAGCACTGTGTACAGTATTGGTACCTCCACCATAAGTACAAGGAACTGTTGGAGCAAGTCCAAAGGAGGACCATAAAGTTGACAAGAGGACTGGAGCATCTTCCCTACAAAGACAGGTTGAGAAAATTGGGGCTCTTCAGCCTGGAGAAAAGCAATTTCCAGTGTCTGAAGGGGGCCTATAGGGAAGCCAGAGAGAGACTATGGCAGGAGCTGTAGTGATAGGACAAGGAGTAATGGCTTCCAGCTGAAAAGAGAGTTGGTTAGCTTTGGTTAGGTTAGTTGTTAGAAAGAAATTTTATACTGTGATGGTGGAGAAACACTGGAACAGGTTGCCCAGAGAATCTGTGGATGGCCCAGCGCTGAGAGTGTTCAAGGCTAGGCTGGATGGGGCTTTAAATAACCTGGTCTAGTGGAAGGCATCCCTGCTGTGGGCCAGGATTTGGAACTAGATGATCTTTAAGGTCCCTTCCAACCCAAACCATTTTATGGTTCCATTATTATTATTATTAAGTTCTATTTATGTGTAATTGACTGGATTACATTCAGCTCCTAAACTCACTTAAATAATTAATCTGATTTCCAAAGACAGAATTTTTTTAATTAAAAGAATTCTTTTTGCTGACTTTCATAGTTTAAAACTTATGCAAATATGCTTTTTAAATACAATTCATACATGTTCCCTGACACATACCCCAATAAAGTTACTTGTTTTTTTAAAGCCATCACATTTCTCTTAAGTAACGTTTCATTATGTCTTCTTGATATTTTATATTGATATTAATACTTATAGTCATGTGACCAAAATACTGCACTGAGCAAAAATTTGAAAATTTTGATTTATGTAAGTAGACACAAGTCTGACCATATACATTAATGCCTTGGGTGATTTGATCCAGACAGAAAAAGAGATATATTTTTCTATTTAATATATAAAATTTAGTATATTAAATATTCACTTGATTCATACTCCATGCATTAGAGACATGATCATTCTCTTAATTCCAAACACTTCTAACTTTGGGAAGTATAGTAAATATTATTTTATTTGGATTATATTTCAAGGGGAAAAAAATCTAGTCCATATCTCTTAATCTCAGAGCCCCTTACATTGAGGCATCAATTTTGAAGAATTTTAGTTAAACTCGATATTACCAATGTAAGATAGATAGACTTCCCCTTGTTAACAGAAGCCAGACTTAAGGAACTGATAAATCATGAGGCCTGTCAACTTATGTTTGTGTATTCTGGTAAACAGAGAAACTAATCAATAGAATCCAAGAATACAATGCAATCATAAATCAAACAGTCCTGGTAAAACAGGAAAACTATATGGAAGCAAGGGTCCAGTTGTCACATATAGTGGTGAGGGCTTTCTGCTTCAGCCCTTTCTCCACCT
>VZSR01003809.1:12508104-12576652 GCA_013398615.1 Brachypodius melanocephalos
CCAGAGACAAAAGAAGTGTAGCCAGGTGCTACACTCCTCTCCCGATTTTGTTTTGCTTGAGTACCCATAAGTACCCAGTAGTTAGTTTCCTAGCAACTTATGGGAAAACATTCTATTAGTAAAATAGAGAGAAAACTAACCCCCAGCAATGCTTACCAGCCCCTATGGAGTGCTAGAGCTCTGACTCTTAAACTGTAAGTAGTGACAGAAAAAGAGAGCTTTCCATTTAATGCAGGGGATGTAACAAAGTTTTTCCACTACTCATAAAAAGTTTTCTCTTTATTAGCACATTGCAAGCAAAAATGTATTTGACAAAATTTTTCTGATTTAAAATGCTGCATGTTAGACATCTGAGTCCCTATTTGGGCCCACGCTGAAGATTCCTTCTTTCAAACAACTGCCACTGCTACCATGACTTTGAGAGCCTTGGGGTGGTCTTTCCACTCAATGGGTCACAGCTTCTTCCAAGGAATTTGACTAGAGATCTGAATGCATATTTTGGATGTTTCAGATTTTAACACCCTAAATATAACCTTAGCAGGCCCAATTTAACAGATAGGCACACAGCCTATTAATGGCAGCTCTAGCTTGTGTCTGGACAGGCTGTTCTGTGCCTGAGACTTTGCATTGCCCAAGTTGTTGGAATATACAAACCCAAACACTGGAAATAAATTGCTTGTGTTACTACCCAGCAAACACAAACAGAAGAATGATGTCTGTGTTGCAGAGTATATTGCTCTACGTCCTCAGGATTGCTCCTGCAGTAGCTATGAAGCTGCTAGTGCATCACCATCAGTGTGAAAGCCTACTTTTTGAGCCGTCAGTGACAGAATTAGATATGTGCTCTAATATCATTCTCTCTTTTTGTTCCTCCATAAATGTGGAATCTGTACACAGAAAGACGTAGGGCACTGGTAAAAGATTTTTCTCTGTTTATCTCCTAGACATTGGTTTGGTCTTTACAACTGCTAAAAACTTTTTATACACCTGTGTCAAGAAAGTGGTCACACTATTCTGAATTTTAAAAGTTAGTCATACAGAAGTATTTTCTGGTAAAATCATTAATATATTTTCATGTTGGATAAATGAGGTGTGATAAGTAAAATGTATCATAAGGGCAGTAGGAAAGGATGAGAAAAAAATATCTGATGATTTTAAGGAAGAAGAAAAAAAACACTAAGAAAAAAATGTGCTCATCTGTCTTAGGATACAATGTCTTGAAGGTAGTCATGGAACAAATACTACCACCAAGAGACATGGTCCTGCCTGCCTGAAGGTAGAAAATACAGGCAGATAGAGTGCTACAGGAATTACGGTTCCTGTAAATGTGTTTTGAATGACATTAGTATCTTCTTTTCCTTGCCACTTTATGCACTCAGGTTGAATATAGTCAGGGAAATAACAGTCTGCTGAGATTTCTGAGAATCTCAGATGAGCACCAGTTAAATACTTATCAGAATATTACATGATGTTCAAACACTGGGGTGTTTTCCCGGGTTTTGAATCAGTGCGTGTTTGTTTTCTGCATTCACAAAGCTGTATATAGTCCTGACTGCTTTCAGAGTGCTCTGTTAGAAAAGTCCAGCTCTTAACCTTATTTGTCAGCTGTGTGGCAGCAAAAAACTAACCTTTCCTAAAATTATGAGCTAAATGAAAAGTGAACAGAATTAGCAATGATGCCAAGGGTCAAAAAGACTTGAGAAAGTAAAATATATTGACAAAATGAGCTGGAATGGGAATGCTGCGGTCCAGCTTACCTGTAATACTGGCCTGGAGCAAGATCAGAGGACAAACAGAATAAAAAGACAGTGGGATTGGATTTTTCATTTGAAGGGGATTTTTAAGTCTGTTTTAACAGACTGTTTTGCATTTCCCCACTCTGTCATAGACTGAGAGCAGAAGCTGAGATTACTTAAATATTTCACCGAATTCTCTGTGTCAAAAGCGTTGTTCTGCTGTAAAAGCAAGAATAAATAAGGGATATAATTTGTGAGATGAAGGTGAGAGAGAATTCCTTTGTATTTTTGATATTGTGTATATATAGTAGTAGAATGAAAAAGCCTCAGTCCCAGTGCAGAATCTGCATGTCCTGAAACCACTAGATTAAAAAAACCCAAGACAAACCAACTTGAAAAATCCCCAGCCAATCAACCAAAATTATAAACAAAATTACATGGATCTGCTGAGAACTGTCAGTGTGTCCAGCCTGTGTGTGTGCAGTGTCCTTTGAGTGGCTATGTTCTTGGCCAACCATAAAGAACAGTAATTACACAGTAAGTGTGTTCACAAATATTCATAGCATTGCACACTAGCTGAATTTGGATAGGGCCTTTGGTTGTTGACCTCCTTGCTGAAAGCGGGGCTGGCTTTGCAGCTAGATCCGCCTTTGAGTCATTTCTGAGTGTTTCCCTTACTGGCAGCCTCTGGAGGCATGATCATCCTCACAGCTGAAGTTCTTGGTATCAAATAGGAATTTCCCTTGGATACAGACTATATTCTTTGCCTTTTGGGCTTTTTTCTGAGTAGTATTCAGGATATTCTGGCTCTGTCTTCTCTGCAGCTACTACTTATGTGGTTAAAGACAGCAAATCTCATTAGCCTTCTTTTCTTCCAGCTAAATGAACTAAATTCCCTCAGGTTCTATTTGGATGTCATACACTTGAGAACCCCAATTGTTTTGGTGAACCTTTGCTAAACTCACTACAGTTTGTCTTTGTTTTTCTTTGATGGGAGATCTCACACTAGTCCATTTTTTTCAGTGACCTGAGCTGTAATTTCTATTTAAATCTGAAACAGATGGAAAAACTCACTGTATTTCCAACACATAAAGGGTGTATACTGTTGATGTATTATCTGCCTGTAAGATTCCTAGGCTAAAAGAAACTAGTTGATGGTAGGAGCTAAACATGTTCTACATACTGATTTGAAGATAAAGTCAGGAAACTGAATGAAAACATGTTGTTGGAGAAAAATCATGTTTGTGGCAGGGCCACAGTCTGAAGTGGAGTCCATTCCAAGTTTTCAAGTTGCAGGTTGTACTCAGAAACACATCTATTATAAAAAGGTTGCATGGAGGAAAGTCTAAATTCTTCTCTATTCATATCACTTCAAATCCTTGTAGGAGGATGTAGTCATGCACATATGCTTACCTTTCACAATCATGTCTTCTTAGATTTTTTGCTAGTAAGATGCCCTACCTATTCTTTGCCACTCTTGCCTCTATACTGTGGCATTTCCATAATGAAGGCTGTCGGGAAGCTTTTCTGGGGCTCTGAATTTATTTAAAATCTTCATTTATTTTAAATCATCAAAATTGTTGACTTAATGCAGTGTCCGCTGTGAAAGTTTGAGCAAAGAAAGAGCAAATGATATCTTGAGATATGATCCACCGGTAAATTTCTGAAAATGAAATTAAACACAAAACGGGAGGGAGTTTCAAGAAAATTGCTCATTTTTGTTGTATCAAAAGGTTGATAGAGAGATTTTTTAAAATATGTAGAGCTTCGAGAGAAATTATGGCTACATTAGGAAGATTTGTAAGTGGAATACTTCTCCAAAAAGTATGTTTTAGCTGTTGGGAATTGTATCTCAAAAACTGATCGTATCTGCCAAACTCAAACCTAACAATTATCTGCTTGGCATCCTTAGGAATACCTAAAGGATGATTAGTGTGTGAATATCCTTGTACAGTATCTTCTATGCAATTCAGCAGTGGTGAGTCTGCTGCCAGAAAGCCCTTGAAAGAAAGGGTTTGTATTGCGAATCTCTTCATGCAGGCTGTTGTTAAGCTACCACTTACACAAGTGACCACACACTAGATACACGAATATCCTTTTAGACTCCAGCTGCAGACTGTGCAGTATAGTGCAGTGCAGTGATGCTAGCTGGCTTCAGTCAATCTTCCAGTGTACAATAAAGCACCTAGGCACCTTTGTGCATTTGAAGCCCATCACATGTTGAGAACATGGCTGTCTGCTAGGAGAAAAGTGACAAGTGCAACATTGTGGTCATTATTGTTTTTCATAGCCAGAGTGTAACTAACTAAACAAGGTATTGAAAGTTATAATGTATAACCTTGATTTTCCAGAAAATGCAAGTGCATGGTTATATGTGCTAAACATAACAACAGGCCAATATCTGAGATGCTATTCCGAATATAATCAGTGTCATTTACCCTGTCTGTTTAAATTTAGTTGTCTAAGAAAACATGCATTAAACAAATGTTTTCAGTTTTTTCCTCATTCTTTGATCATTGAAGCAATGATGTAAACAGGTCTAGTAAATCATATTATTGTGCAGAGCAAATTCTCTTTGTCATTTGTGGACTTTAGGAGCATTTGAAAAAAAGTTTTTGGAGAGTGATTTGCTCTATCTTTTGTACCTAGGAAAACTAAGGACCAAATCCTCTGTGCTTCTTTATTGATCCAGAAGAAATAAATTTTACAAGCTTGAACTCCTATACTGAGGAGGCATGGAGTCCTGCCATGTTTCTCATTAACACTTTCCACATGCCAGAAGCACGAATAAGTTTGGTATAAATACTGAGGGTGTAATATCCAGATCTGAGAAAGCATTTGACCATGTGCTAGGGCTTTATTGAAGTCAGCAGTATTTAAATACATTTTTAAGAGTTAACCAAGGAAATATTTGTCATTGCTGAACTGAGAGCTCTGTGGTAAAAGGAATAGATTATACTTAGCCCTTTCTGAGTATTTATCTGTGGTACAACACTTCTTGCTTTGTAGAAATAAGATGTGTTTTAATGTCAATGCCTCACACTCTCCTTTTAAGGCATATATGTATCTGTCTTTAAAGCAAAGGTTATCCTCTTCAGATTTTAATGAACTTACCTATGGCTGGAGTAACAAAATAAGGAAAGAAGAAGACTGAAATAATATTTTTTAACCTCAAAAAAAGGCTTATTGCCTCCTTATTTTTCCTCTTTTTTCAAAAATTTATTTTAATGTTAAAGAAATACAAATATTGCCTCTTTTATAAGTTTGTCATTAATACACTTTTTTAATAGCTCACATTTCTAGGAAAATAACAGTTCCCAAAGTGGTAAGTATGAGTATACATAAAGTCTGTTCAATAGACTCTTTACATCTTGTGTTGAAGAAAAATGAAATAATCTTAATTTGCAAATGTGAGACATTTATCTAAAAGCATTGCTTCTTGACTAGAATATTGTTTTGTTCTGACCATAAAGGGGTGCAAATGCCTGCAAGTGTGTATGTCTGCATGGGAATGGAATGTCTTGGTTATAAATATTATTTTTCTGACCAACAGATATTTCCTGGACTGATTCTCTCAGACATTAAGCCGGCCAAAAGAATGAAGTTCAAGACAGTCTGCTATCTGCTTGTTCAGCTCATGCACTGTCGCAAGATGTTCAAAGCGGAGATCCCTTTCTCCAATGTCATGACGTGTGAGGATGATGATAAGGTAGTCCATGTGGGCCAAGTGCACTCTTTGGGCATCAATTCCAGGACTGCATAAAGCAGACAATCTTTGAGAACATAGGGGGTGATGTTATCAATTGATAAAGAAGTTTATGGTGTTCCTGCTAGAGCTACAACAATCTTATTCCCACAGTAAAAACAAAACTTAATTATAAAAGGTCTCAAATTTGGAGCTGCTCTCGGAAAAGCCAGCATAGGTATCCTATGTGGCTTCTATTACTGGCTTTTTTCACCAGAATTGGAATTTCTGAGGCTGTTTCCATTCTTTTAAACATATATTCTTTTGTCCATCCCAGTATGAAGTTGATGGTGACAAATGTAAACCAACAGAATAATTTTGTTTCTCTAGATGGTTCTCTGAAATATAAAAGGCAACTGATTAGCCAAAATCCCTATTTGTCCATAATAGAAATCCTAAACATAAAAGTCTGTAACACAAGTATAAATTCCTTTTTTTTTTGGAATGCCTGGTAATTCCATAAATTAAAATTGCTTTACAGACTAGTAGCCTGGTTTGCTTCTTTTCTGTATAGGAATCTTCCTGTAAATTTATGGATAAAAGACATGACAGTTGCTTGTTTCATTTTCTTTGACAGCAGGTGGCAATATTACACAGGTCACTCCACCATTGAGTGGTGGCATGCAAGCATTGGAATCAGTAATTCAGCTTGACTGATTGCTTCACTTTTTTTTCCTTTTTTTTTTCTTTTTTTCACTTATTGAAGACTCAGTCTAGATCTTACATTCAGAAAGCTTTCGAACTTTCATATTTTCATTTTTGTATGTGCTTGTGTTTCCTCAGCAGGAAAAGAGTAGAGAAGTCAATTATTTCCTTTAAAGCACAGTTTCAGTGAAGACTTTCAGAAACTCCAGATTTAATTTTGAAATTGGCCATGTACAAGGCTTTCCAATTGGAATTCAGTGCTCTCTTCGAGTATTTGAAAAAAAAAACCAAAAAAAACCAAAAAACCCCACACATTCTTTGAAGTATATGCAATACTTTACTTTGTGACTTGTGTATATGTATGTATAAATATGGTAAAATACACAGAAAATCTCCATGTGGATTTGCTAGTGATCTGATGAATTTTTTTTCGTGCCAGAACATTGGCAGTGAAGTTCTACAATGCTATCAGTAATGGAAACAGTTGTTCTGGGCTTTTGTAACTTTTGTGTAACACATCATGGATTGTATTATATGATACTAATATAAATACACTATGTTACAATGTAGGATCTCTTTAGAGTTTTCAGTCCTCAAATCATGTAAATAAAGTAAAAAAGTGGAGTCTTTAAAGGCTTTGAAGCCAGGACATTTCTGAGAAACATAAATACTGGATCTTAATCATATGCAAGACATCATGTCAGTTTACTGCGCAAAATAATAATAGAGACACAAATAAGAGACCTAGAGGAAATAATTATATATAAGAAACATCTATTTTGATTAAGAATAGAAACTTTTGCCCTGTTTCAAAATGGCGCGATAGATAATATAATTTATTCCATCTATCAGAATAACACCCATATTCATCTACCCTCATTTCAGCTTTTAATTCAAAGAAACAGTTATTTAAATACTGTTTTCCTCCCCTGTTATTATACTATAGGCTTAAATTTGAATTGTAAAAAATCCTTGAAGATATATTTCTGCTGCAACTAATTATAGTTTATCAAGAGCAAAATTGTGTATTTTTGGCAATATTCCTAAACGCACTCATTTTCCCTACAAATTATTGATACATATGTTTCTTCAAGAAAACAGATATCTCTCTGTTTAAAAACACTGAAAATAGTTGTCTGGCTGGCAATTTAAGATCTTTAATCAATACATGTCCCTAAGATTAGTTTTCTTGTTGTAACAGTTAGCTCTTACACCAAAGGCAATTTGCCAGGTAATTGGATCTGATAGCTTGAAGAAAAATGTAACCTTATAATTGTTTATTGCTTGTGTAACCTCCTGTCTACATACAAAGCCAGCAAAGCAAGGCTTGAAAAGTTGCTTTATCTTTGCTAAAGTCCATTTTTCTTTACAAACAGAAAACTAGGGTATCAGTCAGCAGATAACCCTTCTCACTATTCATAAGGATTTAGATATAGTATACATACAAGCTACATGAACTAATGAACTGCTGTAGTTCACAATTTGTTCACTGATGAGCTGTTCCTAAGAATTTCTTGTGAAATGAAATAGGAAACTGCCATTTCTGCATGATTACTTAGATAATGATCATATTTTTACCATCTGAATTACAATAACTTGTATAGCCTTTAGAGTGGGCTATTTAGGACTGAGTGTTCTGAAGACAGAAATTTTTTTTTCTTCTTTAACATCTTTCTGACAGACTCTACTTATTATATCCTGAGTAGACTTGTTATTTCATGATGTTTTGAACTGTCTTGACCTCTGCAGATGCTAGATAAAAAAATATTCCTTCAACTTTACAGAAATAGTAGAAATTGACTGAGCTTTGTTGGCAAAACTCTTCAGGGAAGTAGGCTTGACCCCTGTCCAGTCATAGAACAGATCTAGCCGTTATGGTTTAGATTAAAGTCCCCTCAACTGAGGGTTGCCACCAGTGTGGTTGAGATGCTGCTCACTGTCCTCTGAGTGCTGTCTGTGAAAAGTGAGACAGTTTGTCTAAAATCCCTTTCAGATATGCTCTGTGATAAGTCTTTTCCACTGGAAAGGACTATGAGTAATCATCTTGTAGTTGTGCTATCTCAGCCTTAGAGGAGCCAGTTAGGTACAGGTTAGTTCTGCTAATTTGTTGGATGGTTCCATTTGGATCTGCAAGTGCAGTTGAGGCATTGCTCAAATCATTGCATTGAGATTCAAGAGGTCTTAACAAGAGAGCCAACTGGGTGAGTTAAAGATAGCAACACTTGGATTTCAGACCCTCTGTAGTCACACGTGGTCATTGTCCAAGACTTTAGGGTAAACTATCTTTTTGAAGTATGTATTGTTACCTAGACAGTAGAAGTTTTCTTGTGTTATGAAGAGCCTGGTTATCTTGTCTCCAAGATGTCCAGAGCTCCATGTCTTCTGTCAAGAAATCAAACCAAAATAAAACCGTTTTACAAGGTAAAGTCACCCTGACTGGGGACAAACTGACTGTTTCCTCTGTGGCAGAGGAGTGTCAGTACCATATGTGGAAAGAATTTCTGGATTAAAATCTTGGAATGAAGTGGGAGTTTTCTCATTGGTGTGAATGATACCAAGATTTCAGGTAAGGAATTTTAAAAAGGTGACATTCACACTGAGATAAGAACTCTGTCTTTTGTAGCAGCTCTGTTTAATGAATTCCACATCCTCTCTGTGAGCTTGAAGTAATACTAACAGCAATGAAAAATCTTAGCGCTAATAAAATCTGTGCTTCTTTCTTCATTGATATTACAGAGGAGAGCATTAAGGACAGCCTCTGAAAAACTCAGGAATCGCTCCTCTTTTTCTACCAATGTTGTATACAACACTCCGGGAACTCGAGTGAACAGATACATCAGCCGCTTGATAGAGGCTCGGCAGACTGAGTCTGAGATGGCTGACTTGAATTTCATTACCCTGAAGTATAAGCAAATTGAGCGTGAAAATAAAGTAAGGAGGTTTAAAATTATTTTTACTGATTCCACTGAATATAAGCCAAGGGGGTTTTGTTTGGGTTTCATGCAATGTTTAAATTCTATTCACTATCTTTAAATAGTCCACTGGACTGTCTCTCAGCTAAGAGGTGATGTTATCTCTACCTTCTATGGAACACTTGAAGGGGATAAAAAGAAAAATTGGTATTGTCCTATTTGTCAAAATCCTACTCCATGTTGTATATCCTGTATTTTGGTCTTTCTTTTGCTTCTCCAAACTGCCTGAGTCACTTGTTTAATGCTATCTCATTGCAATGTGTCGGCCTACTCACTCATCTGCTTTGGAGAAATGTTAATGACAAGAAGATGTACAGGTAGCTTGATAAGTATTGGTCTAGAAATTCTAAAAAATATTAAAAAACCCACAAGATTAAATCTCTGGAGAAGGTTGCAATATTACACCACTGTGGCAGTGCTGAAAGCAGGGGATTTACTCAGACATACAAGCATGCATCTCAGTTAACAATTGTTCCTACTTTTAGGGATTTATTTTTGTGAATACAAATGATTTGTATTTACAGCCTTTAGTTTATGTGTTTGAAAAAGCAAAAGTGGTATGGTTTTGAATTAATTTGGCAATAGCATTTATTTTTCCACTACAAGCAACTTTATAGCGTAAGATTTCATGTCACTACTGTTTCAAGTTAGAAGGCTGTGTGCCATATTGGATCCAAATCTTTTGAGGTTTTAAGCATAAATTTTGATTTCAAGTTTCCAAAGTAATTTATTACTTGTCTGTAACTTTTTTTCTTTCAAAATAAAAGGTTTTCAGGTGTAAATTACGTTGAACCTTGGATCTTTCTGAGAAAACACTTTTATGTTTCCACGCCTAGAAATCTTCCTCTTGTTAATACTGTAGCTTAGTGAAATCAGGGACAGTAACTGCTCCAAACTGAGCCCACGTATCTCATTAGCAGCTGCCTCCAAGTCCACTCATTAGTGTCCTGTCCTGAGCAGCTGAGGTGACAGGACTTTTGAAAGCAGCACCAAGAGCTGTTTGGCCTTTTACATGATGGGTAAATAGAGGAAGGGCCACTCCCTTCTGGTTCAAAGCACCTGAATTTTTTTTCTCTAAAAGATAAACTTATATCTGCACCTAAACCAGTTTTGATTAGTTACAGGGTGAAAGAGAAGGAAAATCTTGTGTAGAATTCCCTCACCTGTTTTTTCAATGCAAACTAAGCCATCATGTTTGTAACTAAGGGCAGGCTTGTTTTATTTTAGGATACAGTTCTTTCTTACTGAGAATGGACAAGTGTGGGTGTCTGGGTATATATAAAATATTTATTGTCTTCATTTCTTCCTTTCTTTGACAGTACCACCAGCTTCAGGATGAGTATTTCACCAGTGCTGTAGTTCTCTCACTGATTCTAGCTGCCTTATTTGGCCTTGTCTACCTTCTAATAATACCACAGTAAGTTTCTGTCTTTTGCCCTCATTACTCAAAATGAGACATCCTCAGACATCCTGCACAGGTTAAAAATTAAATTCTTTGAAACAGGAATGGGCACCTAGGTTGGTATCTTCTGACACAGGAGATTCTCTATTAGTATATCCTCAGTGTAATTGTTATCTCTTTCATTGTCCACAGGAGACACTTTTCACTATTGTTTTTTCTTTTTTTTCTTTTACAATAGTATGCACTTAGAGGAAAAAATACATTTCAGTGTTTATTTAAACCTTCAGTTGTTATTTTTAACTTATTTAAAGCATTTGTGCATTACAAAGTTGTTACTGCAGCTTTTCTGAATGCATTCATGCTACTTTGGATTAAGTACTTCAGGTATTGATAGCAACATAGATAAAACCATACAGAGTTTAATGGTATCAAAGTACTGAAAGTACCCATCCAGCTGCATTGAGGCCTGCATTTATGGCATTCACTGAAGTTTTTGGCATCAACACTATCCCTGCATAAACTGCCTAGTGTATATTTTGGCTATGCACACGTAACTTGCAGTCCAGCCTTGACTGCACTAAAGCAAACGTAACCAAATGATGTGTTTGGGAAGTGTCCTATGCCTATTGTTAAGTGATTAGTTAGTGATTATGTCAGATTTTTTCAGTTCTATGTGAATGCTTACTAAATAAAAAATAATTAGATCACTTTCAAATCTAGAGGTAGATAGAATTGTGTGCAAGGTATAAAAAATATTAATAATAAACTCTTTTCAGTGTAGAATATCAAAACATTAAAAAGAAACTTTACTCACTTTAATTCACTGTAAGGATTTCAATGGGAATAAAACTGGCCACAGGATAATGCTTTTGAAAATTCCATTTAAATTATGGTCTTTTCTATTCACAAATCCCCAGCTAGAATTATACTTCTATATTCTTTTATTTCTAGTTGAAAAATTGGAAAACACTTTATTCACATTGATAAACTACAAATTCTAATTTGTAAGATAGTACCTTTCATCAAAAGAATTCAAAGTTACTGACAAGAATCATCATTTACATCATAATTTCTAGAATAATGACTCTGCTGACTAATTGGAGCATGATTAAGAAGTCTTTCATCTTCTTCTTCAGTAAGCCACAGCTGCAGTATATAGCAGTTTTGAACAAGGAGAAACAAAGTGTGTTAGTGTAGTTGAAACTAGAATGAATATCCAAGAATCATATAATAGCCTTTCGAAAAACTACTGTCACTTAAAAATAGCTGGACAGAGATTCAGTTTAAGTAGTGATCTGACAGACATACGAGTTCCATACGAGAATAACACCACAGAAAGTCATGAAGATGAACTGGGTTAGTTAAAAAAGCCACCCACTGAATGCTCCTAAGTTCTTTCTTCCAGTGTCTGAGTGGTGGCTTCATACAGCCAAATTACTATTCTTGTGCTCTTTCCTTGCTGTGACACAGATGTAAACATGAGCTAAATTAAAACTTTGGAAGTATGGGAAAATTTCCCCTCTTTCCAGAGTTAGGAGCTTTAAGCTACTATTTAGATTGCTGAAGAAGTTGTAGGTATGGCAATAGAATGTAAAAGCCAAGACAAGCCTTGTAATATGTTATTCTAATGGGAGAAGTGATATATCACAATATTTCAAGGAGGAGGTTGATCATCTAGACAAGAAAATGTCATAGGAAAGTCAATTACTGCATAAATACACAAAAATCAATGCCATCAAGATGATGGCTTGCCATTCTCATGATTCTTATCATCATTTGAGAAAAACATCTTCTCAGCTAAAGACATTTTATATTCCCAGATGGAGGTGGTCAAAGTAAGGCTATGTTCCTGTCAACCTGAGCTGTCCAATTATGGAGGCACATATGCGATATATCCACTAAAAGCCCTGACTACCAACCCTTTTAGTATCTGAATCCGTGTTTATTTTTTTTAAAAAGTAATGTAGCCCTTTTTATATGCCAACCCAAATGTCTGTCAGGATCCCACTCAGCACTACTGTCAGTTGTCAGCTATTGCTGCATTATAAGATGTTGTTGCAGATATGTCTCCTGCATCCTTTTCTAGCATGCTACCATCCTGAATACAAGTGAATTCTCTAAAGACATGAGATCCTGACTTGATTAATGCTTGTATTCAGAATCCACCCTGAGATCCTGACTTGATTAATACTTGTATCCAAAATCCACCCTAACAGCACTCAGAGTCACCTTCCCATTCTGGGTACATGTACTACACCACAGAATTCTTCCTGTTCCTGTATCAGTAGGGACATGAATTTGAAATCGAAGTCAAGTAGTTAGAAACTCTACAGGAGAATTGCACCCTTCTGCTGTTAGAAATCCTGTATAAACAATCTTTCCCCAGTAACTGTCAAGGGCATGGATGCATGTATGCCTGAATCCATTGCTAACTTGGCTTCTGGACTGACTGGTTGGTTCTCACAAGTTAGAAAAGGTGTAAAGATCATGTTATGCTGCTGTCAAACAGCCCTGATTCCATGGTTGGCATGGGGCCAGGCTGCCCCTGAGCAGAAATTGAATGCATTCACACTGATGGACTAAGTTTTGTCAGCTTGCTCACACCCATAAAGCACTTTTCCAAGAGAAGTTTTTCCAGAGAAACAAAGTCCTTGGTCTGCATCCCTCTTCTCATTAAGAACAAGCCTATTTTGATAAATCAGAAGAGAGAAGATTTAGAATTTAAAAATTATTATAGTATCTTTGTGAAAGTTAAGATTTGTCTAACCATTGAGGAAGACACAAAAGGAAGTTTTTCTGTTTCATTAGAAGGCAGTCTGGTCTGATTTTATTTAACTTGCTGAGTGTCCAAATTGAATGACCATTGATTTCTGAATCTTTGAGAAAGAAAAATGAGGCAGAAAAAGCAACTGGTAACTGTTAAGACAGCTGCCAAGGCCAAGTAATTGAGTCCCTTAAAAGAGTCATCATGTTGAATATTCTGCACTAGCCTACAATTAAAAAGCATCTCTCCTGATAACCATACATTTGAATTTTTGAGGTGCTTTGATCTCATTTCTAAGGTCAGAATGGGGACCGTTTACAAACACATTTACTAATTTCATAGTCTTGAGAGCAGTGGACGTCACTGCTAAATTTGCACTGTGATGGTTAGTATAACAGCAAGGTTGAGGAGGACAACCTCCACCATTTATTTAAAATACTATTTCAGAAGGACCCTAACAGCCGTTTGTTCTCATCTATTACTGAGTTGCATTGCATTACTTCTATTGTGTTCTGATTCTAGGAGTACCATAGTTCTTGTTCTCCTGGTGTTCTGCATATGCTTCCTAGTGGCTTGTATTATGTATCTACATGTCACACGAGTACAAGTAAGTGATTTAAGATTTTGTGACTATTCTTCCTTTTGCTGGCCATGCTATTTTTTGTCCTTCAGAATATGAAGCCATCAGTTTATGCTTCACAGATTCATAGAGTCTGAAATCTATGTGTTTTAAAGTTCCTTTGTAAGTAATGTATTAGTCAGCAGTGTCGCATTCAGTGCTATTAATTCTATGCTTTCGTTTTTGCAAAATCTTCCCTGAACTCCTGCCACTAAATACTGTGTTTAGATAAACTGCTTTAACCTGACTTTTACTCCTTTCTGACTACAGGGCACACAGGTTCTCCCTTTCATTCCATCTGGTCTGGGTGTAAAGTCCTGCTAACTTCCTCTCTGTTTTCAAAATTTTTCCTGCCAAAACAGCAGCTGTTTTGATAGTAAAACACAATGTTTTGCACACACAATCCTTCACCTTTTCAAAACCTTCAGTAATGATTAATTCCCCTGCATTATATTTTCAAAACAGTAATGATGTAGAAGGACATTTGGTTGTTTTAGGGGAGAAATAGGTCTGCCAGATCAGAATAAAGCATCTACAGGCTAATTTTCTGATGAAAGAAATCTGTATTGGATTAATATAAATTTAGTCTTTTCAGTCAAATATCAGGAAAAATCACCTACGTGGTTATTCAGCTTTGCTGATTGGCACACACTAATTTTAGCTTTAAAAAGTGCCTTTGGCAGAAGAAAAGCATGTGTTTTCATGGAAATACAAATAGTATATTAGCAGAGTATCAGGTACTGAACAGGACCTTATTTATGAACTTACTAAATTATTTGGGGGTAACTTTGGTGATCTCTTTTTTTTATTAGGCCGGAGTAGTTTAGCATCTATTCTTCTCTCTATAGATGGTAGAAATGCAGGGTTTGTAGGAAGTAACTGCTCTTTATACCTTTCCCTGGGGCTTGTGCAAACATAAGAAGTGTTCCATCTCTTTTGTCAATCAAGAAAAATTGTATTTATTTCAGGTTCCTCCAGAGATCCAATATTATTCAGGATCAAATCCAGCATTAGAAAAATAAAGAAATATAAAACCTTAAAATATCACAGTTTAAAATTTTGTGGCAAAAATTTGTCTTATAATAAAATAAGATTAGTATTATGTGGATAATGGATATACCATTGTAAAACAATAATTCCCCTATTTTAATCAGTCTTATGGCACTTACTTGCTCTTTCACATTGCACAAGTGACTCACCTTCTCCATGCTTTAGCATTATATACCTCAGTCATAAAACCACTTTGATAATATTTTACTGTACCAGTTACCTAGAATTTTGGTAATCTGATGCTCTTTATTTAGTTAATAAAAATTCCACAAATAAAAGAAAACTAACAAAATCAAGCCCAGAATTCTATGCTATCATAAAAGTGCAGATGCAATCTTAGAATTACTTAGTCAGAAGTATAAATCTTGTTAGTGTCAGAATTATAATTCAGATGTGTCTTCTACCTTATCTTTTAAAGGTCTGTTTTCATTTTTAACCCAATAGCCTACCATGTCAACATTTAAAGCATATATGTACTACACAGACGAAAAGAATTGTGCAATGTGTCAGGACATGTGATCTTTGAATCTGTATTTTGCTTTGTCCTATTAACCATCCAGCATTATCTTTAAACCACGGTTATTATGTCTTTAATAAGCAGTAGACAACTTATTTGGTTGCAAACTGAATTAATGGAATATGTATTGTTTCTTCAAACAAAATTATTTTGTATTTTATTCATATGGATAAAACCACACGTTTCCCCCTATTTGTATATAGGATTCTGATCTAGTTAAGCGGACAGTTTGATGGGTAAAATACTATGGAGATAATCAAATTCATAGCATAGCAGTTTATGGTCATACTTTACCTGGAAACTAGCAATAAGTGGGATACTACAGGAGTTTATCCTGAATCCTGTCCTGTCAGACATTTTTATCAACAGCCTGGAGAAGGACATGGCATATACTCATGTCAAATTTTCAAATGTCTACAATTTAGTGAGAACAGCTGACAGTATTGACTATTGAGAAGGTCCCAGATAGTTTGACAGAATGGGCCAACAGGAATCTTATAAATACAGAACTGACAATGCAAAATCCAGGCCCTGAATAGAAATAATTTCCTGCAATGGCACAGGAGGAGTACCAACTCTGCAAAAGTGGCTCTGAGATTCTGGGGCAGACAGTACTTTTGAGCCCCCTGGGGTCCCTTGCAGGCAGAACTGTATGACAGTGATGAGCAAATTAAGAAATAGTCTCTCTTTTTCTATAGTGTAATTTTGGACATTGCTGTATCTTCTCCTTTGAGACACAACTCTTCAGTCTCGGATTCCCATAATCTGAGCTATTTGTTCTACAATCTGCCCAGTTTTATTAAAGGTGGTATACCTCAGGTATCCCAATCTATTTTATTGATTCTAATATTTACACTAGTGTACAAAATTAACTCAGATCCATAATACAAATCTACTGCTGATATTATATTGATTGCTTCACACCTACATTTACATGGACTTAACCTATACTGAAGCCAGAATATCTTTGTAGATCATACCTTCTTCGGTTCTTTTTCCTGTAATTACTGTATTCTCATCACAGCCCATATGAAGTTGATTCCTCTATAACTACCTGAAGCTTTTAATAATGTGATTGTACATAAGAGAAAACATCTCTGTGTATGTGAAAGGAAGGGGATGCATTTCAATGCATAATTTCCGTTTTGCCAAAGCTACAGTAGCCTGTATCTATGACTACTTTGCTGCCTGCTGGAAGCTATGCTTTTGAGGCCAGTGATACCCATGAAGTGAAAAGCTTTTCATAAAACTGTTGACTTTCATCCAACAATCAGGTGTTTGCTTGCTTCCTTTGGCCTTAAGTGGAATTCAACCTTGATAAATCTGAGCTTCCTCCATTTAAAAGACACAGGATAGACCCCACTTTCAATCTGACTGTTTCTTGGATTTGATTCTTGACCCTTGAAGTCACTAGAAGAAGTCCTGATATATATATCCTGTAGCTAATAGATGCCCCAAACATTCGTAGTGCAAGGGGAAAGGAAGGAATGCAGCTTTTCCTGGAAGCAGAGTTGATCAGAATGACTGGAACGGGCCTAAGTACACAGCCTGACAGTCTTAGCCTTACTCTCTCACATTCTGTTACAGGCTTCATAGCAGCAAGTAATAGTCTGATAAATGGAATCAGGGTAAAAGTGGAGATAAAAAAATGCTCACATGACTCCATTGCACCAGATATTATTGTTCTCTACTGCTTTTTCTGATAAATTCAATTTTTTATGGGTCACAATAATTAAAAATAGCCTGGAATTTAACCTGCCTATTATAACGGAAGACACATATACCACTCCAAAATTCTATGCTCTCATCACAGTATGTTCTCTTGGATCAAAATTTGCAAGTCAAAGTTGCTGAAAATTTGCAACGCAAACATTGCTTTGGGTATTTTCCCCATGAGAGCAAAATCAAATGCCATCCTAGAATATTATTTGCATCATGAGTAGACATACAACTAAAATTTCTAAGAGTTTTAATTATAGTGAGATATAATGTAGAGCAATAGTAATTTCACATTTATTATCCCCAAAACTGCAATTACTGTTAAAATACAACTACACACTAACAACTATTGTGTAGTGTTACTACATAACAATAACTGCAACTTCATCATTTGGAGTACAGGTGAAATTTCTGTGTCCCTTATTTACTTCTCTTTACAGACTACTGAAAAATAGCAACGCTACTTTAAAAATATTTTAAATGTTTTATCTATAAATCTTTTTTCTTTCTTTCTTAGTGTTTTCCAGGGTGCCTGACAATACAAATTCGTACAATTTTGTGTATTTTTATTGTGATCTTAATATACTCCGTGGCTCAAGGCTGTGTGGTGAGTATTTGAATCAAGTTTCACTTAACTTAGCATTCTGTTAAAAGAACAAGCTGGTGCAGATCCATTAAACACATATCATATTCTCATCTGATAAATTCCAACTTGTTTTATTATTCATACTTGCAGAGCATGCTTCTTCAAAATTAAACCCCTTTGCTGCAATTTGAACTTTCATTGGCCTGAGACAGTGTATTGAATTAGGAATGGCAAAGCTATTAGCAAATTACACAGATAATACCTATTCAAAACCACTGTCAATTTGTATGTCAAACCTTAGCATCGTGTAGACTGCTGGTGTCATGTACTTTATGGGAAAACTGTTTCTAAATTATCAGCTTGCTTACTAGTTCAATGGCTAATATTTTGTGACAGACAAGGTATGGTGTCAGAACAAGATTACTATTTCTATGCGGCAACTTATAGAACAGACTTCTTTTTAATAATGGGGATATTTTCAGTCCAGGCAAATCAGAAATGATAGATCTTAAAATACTGGCAATTTTGTGTAATGAGAAGAGGTGCTTACACTGTGCTACTTAGATGATCCATTCACATCCAATGTTGAAAAGGCTTCTGTTGTATGAAGTCAATGTGCTCAATACTTCTGAAAATTGAGCTTCCTTTACTATAGATTAGCAGAGTCCAACATGGTGGACTTGTATTCAAATGATATTCAAACTTCCACATAAGTATTTGTCAGTCAGTTGCCTTGACCAATTCCTAGTGCTCAATTTTATCATTTTGGCAGCTAATGCTAATGAATTAAACATGTTAGGGTACTCAAAGGAAAGAATCCACACAAATATAGCACATGAAACACAATTGGAAATGCTGAGGAGGCAGATGTTTCAAATCATGCCTCTCTGCAGGAATTTGACAATGTGTTCTGACCATTAAGAAGACAGGAGCAATTCTCAGTGCTGAGATGCCAAGCCTCACATTTTGTATTTTGTGTATTCGCTCATCCTTGGACCTGCCCTGAGTACACAATAATAGCTCATCCCCATGAACTGACTGGGCAGAGGATCCCTTTTCTGTGGATCCCAGTGTCGTGAGAGGAACCAAAAATTGCTGATGTTGAGACATTTCTGGGAAATCCTGAACATCATATGTGTGAGTAACACACAGCCATACCAGGACACAGATGAATATATGGTTCCTAATGTGGACATAAGCGCAAAATGCAGAGAGCTTTGCAGTGATTCCAGGTAGCAAATTCTATGTACCTGACTTCAGGATTGAGATTAAAGTTATCAGCTAAAGTTACCAGCTAAAACCTTTGCAAATCAGTCTCCACAGATTTGACACTTACTTTGACCAAATGAAACAAGCACCATTGTTGCCACTTAAAGATAGTGAGAAACAGACATCGTAAGCCCTAAAGCAACGCTGAACAACAGTAGAAGACAGATTAGAATTCAGAGATTCTGACTTCCAACAAGGCAGTGATCATGCATTTACAATTTAGAACATAGCTTTATCCATTCCTGAACAAAAATAACTTGTAACCTAAGGACAAATATTTGATCAGTAGAAATTATTAGTTCCTGCACGGTAATGCCTCTAGAATCCTCATCTGTCGGAAGAGCTAGGTGTTGATGTTCTGCTACTGGTTGTATAGCAAATTATATTTTCTTGGATGGGTTGCAGATAACTGATGAGGCCCTCATGCATGTGTATGTTTTTGGATGAGTTTAGTACGAAAGCATTTTTGAGGATATTGAACAAAATCCCATTAAAAGGATTTTCCATCTCACTCTCTCAATCTCGTTTCATAGTGTAAACCATTCTGAGTTTAACTCACATTTTTTTATTTATTATGTCTCATCTTTCTAAATTAATACAACCCTCTCTAAAATGCATAGTTTAATCACCCTTCAGGATGTCAGTTACTTTACAGCACACTATAAAATTTCATTGTCGGTGGTTGGGATGAAATAAAAAGGTCTTAAAACGCACTTCAAAAGAGATGCTTAAGTACAGGGTAGGGCTTATGTGATGGTGCCTGTTAAATCAATTTCACACAACCGTCCCACTCTCCCTTACTTATATTAACTCTTATCATTTTCCTTTGTAAGGGGTGAAGTTTGGACTGCAGTTAAAACTGGAGCTCTAGGGGCTTGCAGTATTTGCCAGAAATTCCTCTCTTTCTTGGATAACAGCTCTGGAATATGTACATGACATTGTCTTTAGGAAAAGCAGGTTAGATTTCCACAAATATCCCCTAAGAAATATATTAAAAAAAAAATTATTTCGCAGTGTAAGGAGGAAACGGAACTCCTTGAATAACTGAAGTGACGGGGGTAATTAAAGTCCTTGTGTTTGAAACATATGTGACAGCAGAAGTAGCTGTGAAATGGAAAAAGATACGACGTTTAATTTTTCACTCAATTAAAATGTTTTACTTTGTATTTAAGTAATTGAAGTTGATATGATTTACATAGTCAATAAAACAAACATTTATTTCTGTGCTCTGTACAAGAATCTTTTTCACCCGCATGGCCACATAAAATGTTAACTGAAGTTTCTTAATTTTGCAGGAATATCCTGGCTTGAGAATCTCTTAGGTTTGAGGTAAACTATTCAGCTAAGCCCACATTTCAATTGGTTATTGGCATCTAATTAACAAATTTTGTGTCTCCTCTAAAACTCAGTTGAACATTGCAGGAAAAAGAGATTCTAATACAGCATTGAGCTGAGTGGGAACTCCACAGCCATATTTTTCTCAATTAGAAATGAACTACAGTCAGTCTCCATAGCAACTATATTTTTGTTTATTTCATATTTAACTTTCTCCTCTTCTCACCTCTCCTGTTTTTTCTAGGTTGGCTGCATGCCTTGGGTTTGGAATACCAATTCCAGCAGCTCAATAGTTATAATTTCTCCTGGTGGGACAAATAAAACAATGAATGAACTTCCATGTGACACAGCCCATTATGCTTTCCTTTCTTGTGTAGTGGGGACTCTCACCTTGGCAATATTTCTACGCGTATCTTCCTTGCCAAAAATGATTCTCCTGCTTTTTGTTACAATTTTGTACATAGTTATTCTGGAACTCAGTGGTTACAGAAAAGCAGTGGGGTAGGTATCTTGCAAAATTAAACAATGGGTAATTCTCTATAGAAAGTCACATATTGACTACTTATTTCTGAGTTGTCCTGT
This sequence comes from Brachypodius melanocephalos, assembly GCA_013398615.1. Lineage (NCBI taxonomy): Eukaryota > Metazoa > Chordata > Aves > Passeriformes > Pycnonotidae > Brachypodius > Brachypodius melanocephalos. The sequence continues at coordinate 12,529,046 of VZSR01003809.1, forward strand.
AGTGTTCAGTGCTGCCTAGGACTGTAGACTCAGTAGAGCATAAGAAATACATCAGTCATTGTCTCCCTAGCAACTGTAGGATCTGGTAACATCTGTCAACAGGTGATCAGCTTTTGGGAGCTGGCAACTGCTGCCCCATTGTTCTGTAGTTTTATGCTAATATACCCCAGCTGAGCACACTGCAGTCTAACTATCATATGGAATAGAAAAACATGGTTAAAAACTTAACTACCATATTTCAGCAGACCTCAACTAATCCCGATTTCAGTTAAGCTTTTGAGCTTTCCAATGCTTTTGTATTTCCTGATTAAAAACATGCATACGCATTACAATAATGCGTGGCATCTAAAAATCCTCAAGAAGTTTCATGTTGGTATGATGCAGTGATCAAATGTACTATTATCCATCTCCCTGCCCAGATGAGCCTCTTCAGAAAAAGCTAGTGATTAGGAGATACCCATGTGTTCTAAACTAAGGATCTGGTATTAAAAATGTGCAGTGTTAGGTAATAGAACTGGAATAACCCATTTATTTTCTTCTTATTTTTAAGGGGCGGCTCCTTTTATATGCGTGGCTATGAACCAATACTAGCTATTTTGTTATTTTCTTGTGCTTTAGCACTGCATTCAAGACAGGTGGACTTGAAACTGCGTCTGGACTACCTCTGGGCAGTGCAGGTAAATAACAGGACTTTATAGTATCCATGCACACAGAATGATGTCTGACTTTTTGAATTGGTTTTCAGATACTTTCAGGACAAATTATTTGGACTCAGACACTCAAACTTTTTCATGTCTCTTGGGGTTCATGGAGAAAGATTGCTTTACATCTTTTTTTCCACAGACCTATAAAATTCATTTTTCCTGCAGAGGTTATTTTTTGTTTCTTTGCAGTTGCTCCAGTATATCATTAATCAAATAATATATTTATATCTAAGATGCATTAGGAATAAACTGTTAATATAAATTTGAGATAAAAAATTAAATGCATAGGGGTTTTTTTAATCTTATATTATAAAAAGGAGTGAAAGTAAATCAATATTCAGGTAAAGTGAAAAGAAGCAAATAAAACTGATAAAAGGAAATATTTAAATCCGTGTTATACAAAGAAACTATGGAATTCTTTCCCAGAGAAAGATCAGAAATTTATTTAGATACCAAGTGCAGGGACCTTTTTTGAAAATATATTCCCTAACTATCAGACACAGCAAAACCCTATAGAAATTACATTAGCCATAACATGGCCATCAGGATATGTCTACCTCCTGTCACACCTCTCAACAGTCTAATTCCCACCTCCAAAGTATTTTACACTGGCCCCCAAGGGAAAGAGAAAGTTGAATATGTAGGTTTATTAAGTGGAATTTGGAAGCTATCCTTAGAGTAAAGCTTACACACCTGTAGTTGACAGAGGTCATATTCTTTTCTCACCTGCACCCTGTAAACTGTTTTGTCAAGAGGACAAGAGGACCATTTAAATCATCATATCTCTTGCTTTTACACATAACATAAAGCCTGGAACACGTGGGTTACTGGTTGACTGGAACACCCTGGCTCCACTGTATTACATAAAATGGAGAAATCAGTTATGACTTAGTTCTATTATCTTCTGCTTGAAAAGTTTTTCCATCTAGCAGTTAAGCTGCGTGGGGATTTCTTGTTTGACTTGATATCCAAGACTGTGTTCCCCTCTTTTATGATTTAAGATTATCTTGTTCTATAATTTCCGTGCGCTCTCTACAGTTCAACTGAGTATGACCATTTAATTTAATTTTTGTCCTATGACCTGCAGTATTGACAACTGCTGTGCCTGTCAGCCTCAGAAGCTTGTTTTGGATAAGATGATACTGGTTTCTGTTTGCTGTGGTGCCAAATACAATTTTCAGATGGAAAAAAAGATTGCCTGATTTTGAAATTCAATGCAGCACCTGCCTTGCTGGATAGTCACTAATTTTATATGGGTTGGCACACCTTGGAACTATGTGAGTGCCACATGACTCATGAATACAAAACCTTCTTTATGTTATTCCTAGCCCTGAAATTGAGTACCAGTGGAATAATGTACCAGTTTTGCTATCCTGTGACCTCTCAATGGACCAAGAGTGAACTCCAGCATCTTAAATACTTTTCATCATTCCAGCTATTGCAACTTGCATGGCAAACTGTGCATCCCTAATGGAAGTACTGCTTCAAGATTCTTGGTTTTAAGTTAGCTTTTAATTAGCAATTAATCAACATTAAAAATTTAAGCACAGGACTATGGCATGCTTGTCTAATGAAAGACCAGAACTGGACTTGGACAGTGGTAAAGGAAGAAATATGAACTTTTCCTGTTTTCTTGCAGACAGGTTATATAAAAATACCTAGTAATCATCACTATTGTTAAAAACATTGTGCACTTTCTCCAAGGGACAGTAAGGGGAGACGAGACGTGAAATTTCAGTATAGTCCACTGGCATTTTCAGGTACCATTTCAAAAACTGCTTTTCATCTAAGAAGATCAAATGCCATTTTCAGATCTTTTCACTTGCAAATCAGAGACGTATGTGGTGCCACCTTGTGCATGACGCTTCTGTGATAATAATGAGAAAGGAAAAAAATCAGCTTAGGTAGAAAATTCAGAATTTAGGGATCAACATAACTACCATTCTTTGGTATGCTAATTTCAATGATTATGTTTTTGGCCTCTTAGATTTTCTGGCCATATACCTTTCATCTTCTCAGTTCCAGGTGGAAGATCTGGATTCAACAGCACAACAAAAATCTGAATATTAAAGGCTCAGGAAACACTGTTTATTGGAAATATTTATATGTTAAAGCTGCCATTGAGTAGTTAGCGAACTCCAGGCCACTAATTGTTTAACAGCCTTTAAGTGGAGACAAGTAAGAGCCAGTTTTCTCCAGCTGCTGGACTGCAGGAGTCCTCTATAAGGCTAAAAGCAGTCTTGGTCATGTTTTTCTACACCATGGTATTACTCACTGTTAAACCATTTTGGCTTAACTTGGTTATATTTCTGGTAAAAGAAGTTTCAGAAATACCATTGACTTGGTGCACAGGACCTATGGAGATTTTCTATTTCCAAAGTGAGTGTGCTGATTCTTTGTGCAAACACTGAATTGCATGAACCAGATGCTAGAGCTAGATTCATATCTCCCAGTGGCCAGTCCCTGCTGTGTGAAGATATTCTAACATGGTTCAGCCAGTCATTTTAAGGAGGCTTTTCAATTGCTGGCTTACATCTGGGGGAATTTCAGACTCAAGAGCTATTCTGGAAGCTTCAAGCAATTTGTTTGCATACTTTAGTAGCATTCATTGTTGGGCTAATCCTGTAAAAATGTTCTCAAATGAATAAAAGCATTTGTGGCAAAAGCTGCAATAAAAAGGATTTCATAGATAATTTCTTTTATTTCATAATGAACAACAGTCTAGTAATACTAAATTATATTTTAAACTGTGAAAGCATCCTGAAACTAATCAGTAGATACAGATATATATTCAGTGGTCTGTGCTGAGGTCTGAGGAAAGCACACTTCCACATATTTTTTTTACCCCATCGGGGAAAAAAAGTACTTTGAAGAAGAGCAGTTTCAAACAAGAAAAACTGATTTAGAAAAATTACTCTGTTTCAAGACAAGTTAATTCAATTTCCATTCCTCTAGCTTGCATTACCAGAACAGTGATAATACAGTAGAATTTATGTACAAGTGTGGAAAAATACTTTTTTAATGCATATGTTGTTAAAACATTTATATTTTTACTTTCTGTTCACAAATCAGTGGCGTTATAGGCTCTTGTTGATTTGCTATTTTTTTTTCTGTGCCAGATTTAACCTTTCTGAATACCACAGTATTTTCAGAAACATCTGCTGGTTGTTTTCTTGATATTTTTAATAGGCAGTGAGAGCAGAATTGCATTTTCTGCATAACATTGTTGAGTAACTCTGTGTTCCTCATGACAATAACTAAGAATAGCAAATATAGGAGATTTTACTTATTTGTGACTGATACTCACTTTTGATTATCAAATTATTTAACAAAACTGTGAGAAAAAAAAGAGAATGGACAAATAAATACAAGTAATAAATTCATGAAGATCCTAAAACTACAAAAAAATGTATTTGCTCACTCACCCAGGATTTGTCACAGGAGAAGAACAAGAATAGTACAATGATATTACTTCGTTTGAGGCGTTCAATTGGTGCATTCTTTAGGGAATACTCAAATATCATTCTGCTGTCTTTTCTTGCCCATTACATTTGTAAGAAATATGAATTTTGCAATCTGCAGGCAAGACTTGCCAGGTGTCTTTCCACTCAAAAACCTGGCCCTACAAAAGCAGTGTTTGTTCCCTGTGGATGCAGTGCCATCTTCATGTACAAAAAAAGAGATTTCCATGGCATTGGTGCCCAGCTTCTTTTTAACTGAATTTTGAAACTGTATTTTCATGTGGTGTCTATTTAGTCGGTGAATTTTCTGCAGCATTTTTAGTCTTATTATATTGTCAGGTGATAGAACTGTTCAGACCACTTCCCAGACAGAGGATGGGTAACCACTTATCAGCATTGTAAAAGCTGAAGGATCGTGTGTAACTATGTAAAATGCATTAGATATTAATTAGATCGATATAAAAAGTCATAGTACTAAAAGCATTTTAAATTTTGTCACCATGTCCAGTGCAAAAATAAAGCCTGCTTTTAAATACTGCAGCTCTGCAAATACAGTTGGGTTCCACAAAATTATGTAGCTGCTACAAATACTGAACAGGTATAAGCAAACAGCAGAATGTGAAAAATTATAGTGGTCACACCAATGCATTTTCTTTCTTATTTATTACACAATAATGTCTTGTTTTTTGAGCTAGTAGCTATTGCATAAATATCATGCTGGCAGCTTTCCTTAATTAACCAGTGGGACTAGGGGCAAATAGATGAAGGTTAAAATGCCATTTAGCTGTTTGGATAATATTCCCACCAGGAATGTAAATACCTGTGATCTGTGCTATTTTAATCTTTCAACCTCAAGTACTCCTTCTCCTTTCCCAGTGTCTGTTTTTCCTGAGAAAGAATGATGCCTATGCATCCTTTAATCTCAGCTGCTCAAGAGTAGGCATTAGAAGCTCATGAGTCACAAGGAGGGACAGTTTTCATTGCAGTTCCCTGAAGGGCAGAAAGTAGGAAGCTGGAAAAAGGTCCAGAAAATACCAACAATTGGCTTACTTCCCTCCCATATTATCTCTGTGATGGAATAGTTTTAAAGTCCTCACTCTTGGACACAATCAAGTCTTTTTTTACTTTACCTTCCCTCCTTTATCTTCCCTTGTGAGAGATGCAAGGACACATTTTGTCTTTCCCCAAGCAGCTCCTGAGGAATTGAATAAATGAGAGCTGTCTTAGGCAGTGCAAGGCAAGAGGATAGAAACTTAAGCTCTGTGCAGTAGTAGCAGAGGAGGTACACTTCAGTTCATATTCCTAATGGATCGCTTCAATAATAAAGCAGGATGTGTGGATGAGTTAAGCGCAGTCCATGCAGAGAATCCGTCTTGGGTACCAGCAGCAATACAGCAGTATTGACGCAGCGCGTGGTGTAAGATAATACGCCTTTGCTTTTCAGCATGAGAAAGTAACTAAGGTGGAATTCTATGCTAATTCCTTGAATGTTCTGCTTCTAGTTCTGGGGCTAGGTCAGGCAGAGCTAACACAGCTTAGTTTTCAGGGCACTGCATCACCCCACATGGGCTTTGTCAGTGCAAATTTCTCCCAGAACACATGGAGAGAGTGCACTCCTTTTCTCTCTTGTTAGTTAGGAGGTGCTTGGCCTCAAATAGGTCAGGGGACAAAAAAATAAGAGCACTCCCCTTGTCCTGCTGTTCACATAATTTGCCCCTATTTTGGGTTTGCTATCATTATTCACCATGAATCACAGAATCACTATGATATTATTCAAGGGCTTCTCATGATGTTAGGGTTTTTTCATGTGAAAACAACCACTTTCTCAAACCCTTAGTGTTTGATTAGTCTGACTGTGACCCAGGGAAGCTGAAATCCTTGTGCCCAAGCAGTCTGCCAGCATCTCTGGCTATGGGGACCATTCACAGAGCAGTCTGCTAGATCATAGTGCAGTTCAACAGATTTTTTCAGGGTCACATGCAAAAAGAGAGACCTCTTTCTGGGTCTCCATACCTTTAGCCACTGCCATTGACTGGTAGCATCCTTGGAGAATCCACATTAGTAGTTTGTAGATAAACTTTATAAATGAAAAAAAAAATAGTAAGAAGTTAAGGTTTTAGGATTGCTGGTGATAGTATCTGACTGCAAAGCAATGTGGTGATAGTATCTGACTGCAAAGCAATGTACAGACAAGCTCTAATCCCCAGTGAGAGCTAGCTAATTATTCAGCATGCATAGAGTACACTTCTTACCCCATAGGTGTCCAATGGGGGAGGAGAGAGGTTCAGCCTACCAGCTTATCCCAAAAGTTATGATGGAGTCTTCTCCCCTTTCTTAACTCTTTACATTTATGCAAAGCCTGAGTGACATTAGTAAGGGGTGGTCGTGCCTTGCAGGTAGGTAATATCAGTGTAGTATCTGAGATAATCTTGGGAGGGGGCTATGTGTCAGTCCAAGGAGGGTAGTGGCTGCTGATTCAACAGTAGGACATCTTTCTTTATCTCCTCTGGCTTCTAGCTGCTGTGCATCCTACCAACTAAAAAGTACCACCAAGTACCCTCTTCTGTAAGGGTCTCAACAGAGCCTGGTTGCAGTCTCCACTCCACTCCACTCCACTCCACTTCACTCCACTCTCTATTCAGTCCCCCCTAGATTGTACTCTGTGTGAAAAGTTGGGTGTTCTGACTGTGTTCCACTCAGGGAGTAGCAACCATACTTCCCCCCATATTTTCTATGCTATTATCTTTAATTTTATCTCACGTCTTTTTCCCACAATCTCATTTTTAGCAACTAAGCCCTCTCAGAGCCAAAATTGTAGTTAACAGTTTTGCATACAAAAAGGGAAGAGACTCTTATTATGTGTGTTAATAATGTTGCATTCTTTCATTAGTAATTGTGATATCATTAATGCCTTTCCCTGTTCTTAGATGATTTTGCCACCACCTCAGACATAGTTTGATTTGAGCCATTAGCTCTTCAGTCAAGAGCTCAGTTTGCTACTTCTTAGTCACAGGTGTTCCTTGTTCTGAAACCTTTGCTGTGGTTCATACATAATGATGGATGTTTAGGAGAAGCTTTTCAATAATTTTTTCCAAAATGAACAGTTTGGTCCACAATAGGGCAAGGCAGAGGATTTTGATCACACATTTCCACATCAGAAACGAACAGCAGCTGCCAGTGATTGAGCAACATCACTACCCATACAACTCATCAAACTGTTTAATCCACTTACCTACTTGATTCCTTTGATTTGTCCAGAAATCTCCACACCTTGACTCTAAAGAGTATTGTTCTTTAGGAAGGTTTTCTGTCCCATATTGTATTGGTAGGTTAATTGAGAACTTCAACATTCCTAGGAAGAAAGTAACAACAAAATTTCTTGTTCAAAAAAATAGAGGAGTGGATAAGGAAGACCTGAATGGATATTTTATTAAGATCATCAATTCAGTTCACAAATCTCTTTGCTGTTGTCAGAATAAAACTTTCCATATTCCAGAGTGATGTAAAATGGACTTGCAAGCTTGGTTTGGATTTTCAACTGAAGAATCTTATTAAAGCATTTATATTCCAACAGTCAAACTAAATGCCAGAGGCCATTTCACATGTTCATAGAAAACAGTAAGTCAGAGTTATACCACCAAAATAGGAGAAGGATATTTTAAGAAAAGAGCATGTGAAATTCAAACAGCGAAAGAAGTGTCAAGAAAACAGCTCCCAAACAAGAAATAGATACTTAGAATAAATGCTTTAGGTATATTTAATGCAAAACTTAATTGCTATTTAAAGTTTACTGATATTTCACCTCTGGAACATGTTCTGTTTTTTATGACCCAAATTAGAGTAGGAGATGAGAATTTATTTTAAAAGGCAACAATTTCTGAAGAATTTATGTTTATAAAATCAGTTCTCTTTCTGAATTCTTTTGACTTGTAAAGAAATTTAAAAATACAAAATAAACTGCAGGACAAAGCAGACTGTGTAACTTGAATAAAAACGTTGTTTTCTAAATTTTGTCATGGAAAATAAAACTTAGCTTCCTGAAAAAAAAATCACATGAAATAATATTATTAGACTATATGGAGGCAAAAGGTGACTGGTTTTCTCCTACTTAGATAGGAATAGATATTGAGAAATTATGTGGACTTTGTAATAAGTCAGGACACCAAATTTCAGATATAAATGGGACACCAAGAAAGGTGTCAGGTTCATCAATGATTTATGTGACTGGAATTTCTCAACAATGCCTGAGAATTTGGCTTTCCAGTCTTCTACTGACTGTAATCAGACAAACAGAATCACATTGGGATCACAGCAGAAGATTTGTGAGTGTGATTGAGGAACAAAGAAAAAGCTGCAACTTCTGTGAGATGAATGTGATACTGATCAAGTGTTTTCTAGTTGAAATCAGTGCGAGGCCAGAAGTCACTCCAAGAACAAGTGGCAAGTTCTAGGGAAGTAATTTTGCAGATTAATCTACAAAGGACTAGCTTGGAATTTGCAAACCTAGCAATCCCAAATGAGATCCATAGGTATTCCGTATTTTTCAAATAAGGGGTCTGATTTTTAAAATAATTTCCTATTGCATGACTCATACTAACTCTGTGAGTCAAGCACTTGTAATAAGCTGCCATTATCTTGGTTTAGGGACCTCAGGTGTGTTAACACCTAATCACTCTTTCTGAAAGCTATCATTCACATCAATAACAGAATTTCTGTTACAAATGAACTACATATATTTTCATGACAAACACCAGCATAATAAAAAAATCTCTAGAAATGTTAACTATTTTTATGTAATTTTTTTAAAGTGTACCTCCTTCTTAAGGATGCTCAATTTTAAAATCTTTTTCTTTGTTGAAGCTACTGTCCTACCAGATTTGTTTCAGTTTTACTGCTGAGTACATAGGTTTGCTTTAAACACTGAAGATTCTCACTGGCTTCTCTTGTCTGAATACTGCTATCACTGTTGAAGTATCTGGGAAGTAATCAGCCTCCGAGGCCAATGGGACTTAAGTGAGTTTATTCTGGCTTACTCTGTAAACATATCAAGCTTCTACTTAAAAGAACAGAGAACTACAGAAGATACCAATACACTTAGCTGATCAAACCCTGAAAACAGCTGAGAGACTTTAGAATTACTAAGGATTTAAATGGATTTTGCCTAATGTAGAAGCATGGTACAGGAGAATGGGTCTCAATCGACATTGCTAATCTGCATTTTATTAATTTTAATTCCAAAGGATGAATTAATAGAAGCTATTTGATAGACTCAGCTAATTTTTTGCTTTTTGGAAAGGCTTTTCTTTTCCTCTTTCCCAACAGGCAGAAGAAGAGAGAGATGATATGGAGAGAGTCAAGCTGGATAATAAAAGAATCCTTTTCAACCTGTTGCCAGCCCATGTTGCACAGCACTTTCTTATGTCTAATCCAAGAAATATGGTAAACCAAGATAAAATTTAAATACATGCTGTATGAGTCTCTGCTGCTTGAGCCAGCTTCTACCTGTATGTTTGCAAGAAAGGCCTGGAAAAAACTTTGCTCAAGTAAAAATAGTAGCTTTGTAAAAACTTGAGTTCAAGAATTAGTTTGAGATTATTTCTTTTGCTGTATGGTCCTCCTTCTCTTAAGAATTTTAATAAAATTCAGGATAAGGGAAGGTTGTCATTCAACATCAATGCAACCAAGTCTCTGCATATAAATCACTATTTTTTTCATTTTCCAATCAATGTAGGATATTGGAATTTATCACAGTATTGCAAGAGCTCAGTTTAGTTCTCAATGGTGAAGTGTACAAATTGCCAGACACTTATGTATTCACCACTCTAGTTCTGGAAAGTATGCTACCATTTCCAAAACCATCTATTTAAAGTTAAAAACAGGGAATAGTACATACTCAAGGAAGACACTGATTAACATGAAAGGCTACACTGACTAAATAAATTGGTTCAAGAAGGCCTTATGAGAGTCCTTCTGGTCATCTGAAAACCTTTAGCACTGGAGTAACTGTAATATCCATGATACCGCTCTTGAGAGTTTGGGTCAAAGTATTTGAACTAAGAAGAGTGATTTTGCTTTCTTTGAGCCTTCCGAATTTTTAAGCAGAAACCTTACCATACAGAACAGCATTATATTACATAGAAATCCACAACACATGGAAAGACTTGAAGGAGTGAGGCCAGTTATGTACTGCAGGATAAAATTGGTCCATCTCTTATTTTGCTTATAAAACAAGATTGAGAAAATGTAATTATTTTTCATGTACAACAGAAGTTCTGTAACTGCTAAGACTTTAATTTTGGCTTGTTGTTTCTCTATCCAAATAGAAAAAAAAAAAAAACAAACTAAGTTGTCTTAAATAGGTTTAATGCCTTAATTAAGGTGTTAATTTTCTGTTGTGGTCTTGAGTGAAGACATCTTTCAACATTATTTTACGAAGCATGATTTTCCCTCTAGAGAAATGGATGGACTTTGTCCTAGCTATTGCTTAGCCGTAGAATAAGTATTGTAATAATGGTGTTTAGTTTAGATTAATCTTTTAAAATAAAAATTATATCTGCTTATGAACTACAGGACCTTTATTACCAGTCATATTCACAAGTGGGAGTGATGTTTGCTTCCATCCCAAATTTCAATGATTTCTACATAGAATTGGATGGCAATAATATGGGAGTGGAATGTTTACGCCTGTTAAATGAAATTATTGCTGATTTTGATGAGGTAAGGTCTAAACATTTTGTTTTTTGACCATATCAGTCCTACCAAATAACTATTAATGAGACTATCTGAAGTAAAAATCAGTGTATCATGAACTGTTTAATAAAACAGTACTGTAAAGTTCCTATTCAATCATAGTTGGTGTCCTATGGGTTTCTCCAAAGTACCAAATATGTACCTTTAGGCATATGACTCTGATGTAAAATTTCTGAAATATAGGAAGAGTATCAATACTCTTAAGTTAGTGGCAGTTTTTTCAATGACCTTAAAGTGGGCAAGCCTAAACGTAGAAAATATGATATGGTTTAATGAAGTTGCACATATTGTCTGATAACTATGGTTGCTTGTCTAAAATATTATGTAATATTTAACAGTTTTATGTTTTAAACAAAGCTTATGGACAAAGAATATTATAAGGATATTGAAAAGATCAAGACAATCGGAAGTACATATATGGCAGCTGTGGGACTCGTACCTACTTCAGGAACTAAGGTAAGAAGATTTTATGTAATAGTGTTATGTGAAGGAACCATTTTCCTTCAATTTCCATAGGAACATCAGAAACACAACTAATTCTGTGAGATTATTGATAGCTTTTATGACTTCTTTACAACATTTTGAATCTGAAATTCAAAGAACAGCTGTAGCTGGAAAAGGAAAATTGCCACTTTCTTATGTGGCTTCACTTGTGATTTCATTGTCTGTAGCTTTGGATTCCCTGCAAATTGGTGTATAAAAGCCTCTAAATCAGTGGTATTGTTTTAAACCTGGTATCTTAGATGCCCTTGTAAGATGCAGGGAAAGGGAGACTCTAGGTGTAGTGAATTACTACAAAACTAGCAGAAGAATATTAAAATGCAATTTTTAAATATATTTTTAAAATATTGAACTCTGGATATAATCTACAACTAAAATAAACATCCTCTCCCAACACCCATTATGGACAGGAACTTTGTACAGGGTACAGTGCTGCACTGTACCTGTTCCCTCCAAATCAGCTCTTCTTTGTCTCTACCATTAGCATTCTATTTACTGATTTAATTACTCAGCAATAAAAAAGTCAAAGTCATTTCAAACCCACTCACTCTGGGGCACGTCTGTAGCCTCATCACTACCCCTGAGTGTTATTCTTACCTTAAGTTACTGTCTTGGAACAGAGATTTCCTAGATTTCCAAGCAGCATCTGGAAAGTCAGAAAACCCTGTAGGCATTATATTAAATGTACAGTATACAGAGTACTGTGCACATTAGTAATTACACTAATAAAACGAAATCATTAAAATTTTATATTATTAATAATATAAGAATAGAATGAAAATTAAAGCAATCCATTCACTTCATCTGCCTGGAGTTTTCAGACACTTCTCCCTTGTTCTGATATGCATGTACATATGGTGTGCACATATGTTGAATACATTAGTGCATATGGTTTAGCATTGCAAAATAGTACTAAGTCAGAAGGCAAAAGCAAAAAAGGCTAGAAGGTGCCCTGTGGACTTTTTAGCAAAAGCTATCTCTGCTAAGTAAATAAAAAACAAGACCACATATAAATCAATGGTTAGAATCATGTTGGAATATATCACACAACTAACCTTCTGGTCTGCAAAGTATTTCCTGATGCCTTCCTTTGTGTCATTCCTAGAAATCTATACATTACCAGGAAAAAAAAAAAAAAAAGTATTTTTAAAAATCAGTTTATTCTAAAATGTTTGACTCATGGTTTCTGAGACAGGCAAAAAACACTGATCTTTAGAATTTTTTCAGTGTGTGATCTGAGGCAAACAAGCAATGGCATACTTTTGTGTCTGCCATAAATGCTCTTTGAACTATAATCCTCAAAACAAGTGTGTTATCAGATAACTTTGGCAGCATATGTTCCAAAACCTAAACAGGTTTGTGTCATGTATTTTATAGTTGTTGAGTGATGGGTCAGCTGAATTAGTCCAGTACTGAAGATACTACTCTGAGCTTATGATAGTAATGTGTTTTAAACCACTGCAGAAGATCTTGTATTCTGTGTCTTCCTTTTAAATATTGGGGCAAATTGTGATTTTTCTGTATAGGTTGAATTTATTAAAAATTTATTTAAAAATCTGTATTCCAGAATAAAAGATTTCATATGAAACAGATAATAATTTTTACTTTAACTTAGGGTTTCAGCTCTTCTGTGATCTCTCCCTACTGTTCGTGTGATGAAAATGAATAGAAATTGCTTACACCATCTGGCCAGTTGTTCTTCAGCATACACCTGTATATTAGAAATCTGAAAATCTTGGCTGGCCTGTCATGCACAATCACTGCCAGCTTCACAGAGTCCCTGGGCTGTCCTACAGAGTCATATGTGTCCATGGGGAACTGTAAGACACTCAAGTGCCTCTGGTCTGCCCTCTGCCAGGAGTGTCCCAAGTTCAACAGAAAATCTGGCACAGCCTCTGATTGTGAATCACTAATGTCATACTAGGATTTGGACATGAACAGAAAGCAGTGGATGGAGTTAATTGTGCTCTTAACTGAGGATACTTATACACTTAAGAGCCCAGTACCCTGATGAAGTCAAATATTTAAATCCCATGTTTTACTGGACTCCTGTTTCTGCACCTTGACTTGGCAGGTGGCTACAGTAAATGCACATTGCCTCTATTGCAGTGACTTTGTTGTGATGCTCTGAGCAGTTTTTCCAGTAACTACTTTGATGTTTATATAAATAGTTGCTTTCCAGTTATATCAACAGGGCAGCACACAAATCAAGCTTTTGTAGATCTTTTGAACAATATAAATGCATTGTATCTGTATTTCACCAGGATCCTGACTTCACCAAGGTCCTAACTTTGTGGTGTTCTTTAGTGCAGGTTCAAAAGAATTTGCCCTAATCCTATTTAGAGGCCTCTGTCACGTGCAGCACACTGTGTTTGTCACCAGTCCTTTCTCCTGCAACCCTGAAGGGCATTGCAGGAAAACAGAACATTTATCAGACAGCAAAGAAATGGAAGTGAGGAAACATAAAGAAGATTAGAAATCAAATAAAACTATGCACTGCTCTCTCCCTGCTCCAGACACTGAATATCTTTTCCTCCTCTGTTGAAAATGTATCCATCAGCTCTATGGATAGCTTAATTCTTGTTCTTCCTTTGTTTTGGGGGTTCTGGAAAAGAGTAGAACTAGCTAGTTCACATTGCAAGAAGCAGAATGCCAGATATCCAGGCAGATAAATAAAAATATCCTTCCCAAAAATTGGGACTGGCACAAGGATGATTTTGGTAGTTTTTTGTAAATTTCCTAGCCACATGAAGCAACCCTTTTAAACTGAGGTGAATGAAGAAATAGCAACCTGTTTCTCAGGTTTTTCAGCCACTGTTTAGCACTGCATTTATAAAATCTCAGTATCATGGCAAAAACTCAGCAAGCTTTCATCTCATGCCAGCTTCTACAGTCCTATTGTGTAACACCCTACTGAAGCTGCCACTGACCCTGCATTTCTTTCACCATATCCTACCTTTAGCCCATTTTCACTTTGCAGATTTGTTCCAAAATTCATATTTCTTATTCAAATAAGAGCAGAACATAACAGCAGTCATATTGATTTGAGTCAAAGTTTTATTCTAATAACCAGCCTATAGTTGGTTAGTTGAGGGGAGGGCATGAGTTACAGAACAAATATGAAAACCTCTCTTTTCCACGTTCTAATAATATGCTGCTTAGATTTTTACTATTTCGTAGCAAATATTTCTTTCATGATCTTGAGAATTATGTTAGAAGCTTGCTAAGTTTTGGAATCCCCAATATCCTCTGAAAATTAGTCGCACAGTTTAATTGGATTGAAGTTGTAAAAATTATTTTCTTATGTTTGGGGTTGTATGTACAAGTTAATACTTTACCATTTAATTTGATCCCTTTTGGGAAAAACCATCCGTTCATTTAGATACATTTGATAACAGCTCCTTTCAACTTGCATGGAAAAGAAAAACTTAGGGGTGTTCTGCACCTCACAGGATTAAATCTAACAGGAATTTTGTCAATGGGAACAGCATGCACCCCATGGAAGCTGGGAGCTAGCAAAAGCCCCAAAGGGAGAAGGCGGCAGAAACGATAGTTATTAATAATCATCAGGCAAAGTAGTTTTATAAGAAAGCAGGTTATATTCCCTGCCACGCTCAAAACAAACATCAACAGCTCTCTAGCAACAGAACCACTTTACCATGGGAACTTTGCTTTCCATTCTTCCCAGAAATCAAAAGCAGAAAGAGAAGAAAAAAATAGCAGAAAAAAGAATGTATGCGCTGTAGCAATGTTTCCTTTCACAAACAGAAAAATTGGTTGGATTCTTTTCCTAAGGCATCTGTTCAAGCTTCTCATTATTTATCACTTTAGTATTTAACCTGCATCTCAGTACTATACAAATTTAACGTGCAACACTATTTTGTTTCTAGGCTAAAAAATCAATTTATTCCCATCTGAGTACACTGGCAGATTTTGCAATAGAGATGTTTGACGTTCTTGATGAAATCAACTATCAGTCTTACAATGACTTTGTCCTACGAGTTGGTAAGTCACGTTTCTACAATTATCACACAAGCAGAAGATTGTTTTTCATTGGCTTTTCCTGTGCTGTCAGCAAAGGATTACCTGTCTTGCACTCATGATTAAAACTGAAAATTCTCCATAGTGAGAGAGTCACATCCATGTAAAAGGTCACCAGTCAGGATGGTATGCATTAGTATTAAGGAACTGTAATTCCTTTCAATTCCAGTTTGTTTACTTAATCTATGCACCCCTAAAAGGAAAGTCCACTATTAATTGTATACAATATTATGAGTGTACCCAGTCTTGCAGCTTACA
Organism: Brachypodius melanocephalos; assembly: GCA_013398615.1. Taxonomy (NCBI): domain Eukaryota; kingdom Metazoa; phylum Chordata; class Aves; order Passeriformes; family Pycnonotidae; genus Brachypodius; species Brachypodius melanocephalos. The sequence continues at coordinate 12,544,761 of VZSR01003809.1, forward strand.
CTGCTCTGCTTTATTAAACTGCTGAAAATTGGGTCTTACTGTATTACATTAACTTATATCTGCAAAAGCTTTGTTGGCATTAAAAGTGCAATGGGAGCTTTTTCTCCACAGATGCCAAATCACCTTAACCAGTCCTGTTTTCTCCAACAAATCAGATCCTCCGGTCTGCACAACACAACCGTGCCCATGCAATCCTTTACATGTTATTACATGTCTTACCACTTATTTCTCTCAGCCTTCTTAGAAAGCAAGTTCCCTGCTTCCCTTTCTTCTTGTATCCTGCCCCTCTCCTGTGGTACTTCCACTGCTGTTCTCATTTTATTGCAGATTCTAACAATGATAGTTTTCTCCAGCTTCTTTCTCTATATATTTTAATGGCTGACTTGTGAGAATGAGTGGATGACAGGAAAACCGAGGTTGCTAGAGATGGAAGATTGAGAAAGAGCAACAACATCAAAGGCAGCAATACAGTTATACATCTTTGACCTCCTGTACATCCTAATAATTATAAACCTCAAATTATCTTTGAACTCTGTTATAACTTGTCTTTCCAGGTTCACAAAGGATCAAGTATCTAACCCTCATTCTTCTACATTAATTTGCGTAGGAAAGCCCTTGCACAGAATGTCATGCATGGTGTAGTATCTGCAGCTCTTCAGGGCACTCAGAAGGAGCATCCTCTTTAATCTTGCAAACAAAACGTTGAAATCAGTCAGAAATGTAGAATTGAGCTCTGCAGTTTCCAAAAGAATATGCCTGAGCCATTTTCACATACTTTTGTCTTCTTCCACTGTCTCTGGAATCTGAGTTGTCTCGTACTAAGAACCAACCTGACACACTTCCCTTACCCCAGTCCTTGTGTATCCCAGACCACTATTTCTGTTACACTTGGAAAACCTCTATTAAAAGGCTTTATATGTGCAACTGCAGTGGAAGTTATAGGAAACAATAAAAGATCTTTAACAGTTTGTCCCATTTTCAGTTATCTGAAACAAACTCTGCACTACCACTGCTTTTCTTTTTTTCTTTAAACAAACAAAATCTACAGAAGAATCAAATTTTTATGTTGTCTATCATATTACATTTCCAATAAGATATCAAGGAATGACTTTGTTGTATTTCTAAAACTTTTACAAATGCAGAAGTCCACTTGGCATTAATTTAGTCATAGAATGATGAATAAACTGAGGGATCATAGAATATGTAAGGGATCCATCAGGATTATCAATCCCAACTCCTGGCCCTGCACAGGGCAGCCAAAAGTCACACCAGGTGCCTGGGAGCATTGTTCAAATGCATCTTGAGTTCTGTCAAGCTTATTGTTGTGACCATTTCCCTGGAGTGCTTGTTCCAGTGCTCAGTCCCCCTTTGGGTGAAAAACCTTTTCCTGACATCTAACCTAAACCTCCCCTGACTCAGGTTTATGATGTTAACATATATCACTCTATTACAAAAAAAATATTCTAAGACACACGTGTCAAGTCTGTTTTGCGGGATTCATGTTTCATTTGGATAATACGCTGTAGTGAAAACCAAACCCATTGTTTAATTTTAGGTATTAATGTTGGGCCGGTAGTGGCAGGAGTCATTGGAGCCAGAAGACCACAGTATGACATCTGGGGGAACACAGTGAATGTTGCCAGCCGGATGGATAGTACTGGAGTGCAGGGAAAGATTCAGGTGAGTAGATTATATGGCAATTTTGCAAACTTTACATACCTCCTGTTTTATATGTGGTTACATTTTCAAGAACACTTGGGAAATGCAGCCTCACTTTGTTCTTATGGAGAGGGAAACCCTCTCCAGATGACTCACCATTACAGGTATACTTGTTTTCCATCTTATAAACTTCACTCCTTAAAGACAATTAAATCCTCAAATAAATAATTTTCCATCAGAAGAAATGAGAGTTCTCTGCTTCACTGCACACAGTTGGAGGTAAGCCTAGGAATGCTAACACTGCCAGTCTTTGTGCTGTAGAAATTTTGCCTAAATATGACCTGCAAGGAAAGGATCTATGCTCATTTGCATCTTACTACATTTTGTGTAGCTCTAAAAATTGCTTGGATGCTTTGGATTGGAGAGGTGATGCAGACAGAGAACACTGTTTTTCTACTACTAGAATCTATGGCATTCCTCTCAAAAGGTCAATGAACACCTGCAGTCATTTATCCAAAATATGTGTCTAATCTCCAGGGATCAAAAGGTCTTCTGCAATAAATTAACATCTCTGGGACTGATGCAGCTTACAATTTGGTAACATATTTCTGTTGGATGGAGCTTAATTGGTCTGTGTATTTATTTAACTCAAGACCAGAAATTCTGCTTCTCAGATTCCAGTTTTATCAGTGATCTTTACTTCTTAAAGAAAATTCTAAGTGAGTCTGAGAGAAGCTGTAGGTGCTAATCCATTCTGTTTAGGCATATTTCCCAATCAAGAAGTAAAATGGAGAGGGGTGGGCAATTATATGGATAGAAAAAAGTAAAGAGTTTGTTTTTCTTTTCTGTCCCCAGGTGACAGAAGAAGTCCAGCGGATATTAAAAAGATGCAGTTATGAATTTGTGTGCAGGGGTAAAGTGAGTGTAAAGGGGAAAGGTGAAATGTTGACCTATTTCCTGGAAGGAAAGGCTGACGGAAATAATTCCCAAACACGGTCTTTAAACTTAGAGAGGAAAATGTACCCTTATGGGAGAGCAAACATTCAAACAAAACTGGGCACCAGCTGTCCATCAGTGTCCTCAGCTGCTAGCTTTACTGTAAAACCTGGTCTTGGAGCAGGTCAAGTATCTGCCACTCACACAAACGAAACACTGCATTATCTTCCTTCTGTGCCAGCTATGAAGGAGGCATAGAAAAAGGAGATGGGGTTGTGCCACTTGCAGTGAACTTGGAGAGCAATGGTTGCCTGAATTTTTACTAAGAAGTCAGAGGTCATAGGCGATGTCATTAACCAAGGACCACTACAACCCAACCAAAGAGAACTTGGGGACTGTGTAATGAACTCTTGGGATGGAACATATAAGGGCTAGCAATTCTGTTATGAAAAGTCAAAATGGGGTTTTCTGGAAATGAGGAATATTTTCTTGGCATTTTTAAACAGTAAATGAAAAAAACTAGATAAATGTGCAAGCAATTATTTATGTGTGTGTGTGTATATATGTTTTAATCTATATATGCACACATACAAACAGTTCTGTGTAGACTTAATAGAGATTTATAGAGATGAACATAAAAATGTGTATTTATTTACACATCCACCTGCAGTGACATAGCAGATTTCTCTTTCTGTCATAGCCAGAATTGTTGGGCCTGGGATTAGCAAAGCTGCATTTAATTATGGAATGTGGGATGCCTGGAGACTCTCCAGGGCTACCGCAAGACTCTAAGAAACTGTGCTCCCAGTGCATGAATTAATGCAATGAGAACAGTGTTTATTGTGCTGTCAATGGCAGATTAATGAAGACTGGATTCAGCTAATCAGTAACCCTACATACCTTTTTAAGTTCTCTTTGCATGCTCCAAAAACTTCCAAAAACTTTCAATCAAACCATTACACTAGGATATACAGTAGATAAACCACAGGGCTTAAAGTTTAGGTAAAAGAACAATGTATATTCTTTCCATTAAAAAAAAAAAATACAAGAGTGGTAGAGCATAGAATTTGCTGCCTCTTTGTAGGTCATTTGACTCCATGCAAGATAGAGTAGCCACCCTGCAAGCACAGCAATATGCTTATGCAATATAGAAACATTCCTGTATTTACAGTGCTGATTTTACTGAGGAGCAGAAGGATGGTATTATTTCAGGCTTTTAGAAATAGCACAAGTCCTGTGGCTCAAGTGCAGGACTTAACCATTCTGAACAGCTCAAAGAATAGTCCAGTACTGGTGACAAACGTGCTGTTGCTAGTTTTGTGACGTTTGTATGTTTACCAACATAGTTTTATATATTAATTGATTTTTAAATTTATGCCACACTGTTTTATTACATCTTGATTCTATCCAGACTCACTCTTCAAAGCTGTACAATTACAGAAAGCTATAGTTCTGAGAAACAAGCACAGTCAGACTTTGCCAAATGAGGAGCACTGGTAAATGTGCCAGGAGAGCAAGGCCAGCTCTTAATCTACATAAAAAGGAATATATTGTGGCTGCTTTTTTTTCTCTACTGCTGCCCATATCATATTTTTATGGTTTCATACTGAAATGATGATCTGGATGTGAAATATGGAGTGCAACTCCATAGTCAAGGGGGGAACAGTTGAAGGTCATCCTACTGAGGGACGTGTACTCCATGGACATGTGCCATATAGTCCTGGCAGGGATTCACAGGCTAACCTCAGCTGCTTTCCAAAAGGGAAACAAAACTTTACATTGTCTAAAAACATGCAAAACTTCCTTTTAACAAGCAAAACAGTCCACCCCCCCAAAAAAACCCGAAAACAGGATCAAAAACCAACAACAACAACAAAAGCCAAAAAAACCCCAACAAAAACCCAAAATCAACCCACAAAACTAAAAATCCCACTCCAGAATGCAGAAGTTGTACAGGTTGTACAATAGAAAATTTTCATGTACTAGGTGTCACACTTCCCTTTGATGAGCCTATTTTGTTACAGATTTCAGTGGAAAGAAGATTCTGAGAGTCTCCTCTTACCAGCTTTTCCTTTGGAGCAGCAATTTTTTGTGTTAAAAGTATATGACAACACTATACCAGTAGATGCAAATGGTTAAAGAAATGTTGCAGGAATTTCTGTTATCCACATCAGGATACTGTGGGACTCCAGTGTTTTTCAGCAGAATTTTAAATTAATTTTTATGCACCTTGTCTGCATGGTGCTTCATTACAAAGGTAGCAAAGTTAGTCTTATGATTAAAGTGACTATAAAAACCTGAGAACTGCTTCCTAATTGTCTTGTTGAGCTGAAGAAAGTCACTGCACTTCTTTATCTCCCTAAGAGCTACCCAGTTGACAGGTATTCTTCTAGAATAATTTATTCCTGGTTTTCAGACATTCAAATAATTTTTAAAATATACATGCAGAGAATACAGATTTAAAAGAACAAGTATTTACATAACTAAACTGAATAAGTGGTATTCATGTAAAGCACACTGCATAGTTATGTTCTCTAACAGGTTTATAAGAACAGAATCATCACTTGGATAAGTTAAATATTTAACCAGATTGGAAAGCACTATGTGCAATAGCGTTAATCACTCAGTTTCACTCTCAAAGACCCCATGCTACACAATTTTTTGTACTCGGTGAATTTGGTATAATTTCACTGATAATAATAAAATAAATGCGTCTTCAGATCCTAGCAGTAGATCTGGTAGTATGTGAACCCGTCAACCAAACACACCCATTGGCCCAACCAAAAGCTTTCAGTGAAATTACTTATTTGTTATTCTTTTTATTAGGCTCAAGATATAGGCATCTTGCCATTGTTTCTTTGATCTTTGACTAAGTGGCCAGCAAGCACAAATGAATTGTCCCCTCTGCTGATATTTTTCTGACTGTTCCCCTTCCCAGACCCATTTTCTGCCTCTTAATGTCAGTGTAAGATCATGCTAAATTTAGATTACTCATGTTAACATTTTAAATTGTTAGCAGGTGATGATTAACTAGAATTGGTCCAAAGATTTTCAAAGCCTAATCCTCTTTTCCAACAGCCAAATAAGGCATGTGACTTTTGTAAGAATGTTTTCCATGTGAAATGGAAAGGACCTGACAGACAGAGTCCATCATCACTTTCTCATTCTGCACTTTCAGAGGAGGTCTGTGCCTCCCAGAGCAGGTTGAGTGGACCAGGATGGCTTCTTGGTACTGCAGGCAAGCTGGTGTCTATGTGCTAGCCTTCAGAACCAATGATGATATATTTGGAGTTAGTTTCCAAACTTTAAGTTATAGATTTATAGAATGCTTTGGGTTGGAATGAACCTTAAAGATCATCTTGTTCCAACCCTGTTGCCACAGGCAGGGGCACCTTCCAACAGACCAGGTTAACAGCAATCTCATTAAATTCATTATCATTAACATAATTATCCTATCATTAATTTTTTTCTATTTTTATTATGGTTGTTGTTGCTGGTTTTGCCATGGGGAAAACTATATAATACTTTCTAGTCCTGGACTGAGCAGTATAAATTTATACTTGAAGAAAGTTCAGCTAAGACACAAATTAGTCAAATACAATGTAAAAATGATAGGCAGAATTCAGCAGCCATTTCAACAATGAAAGCTAAGTGCCCACTGAAATAATGATATAACAACGCTGTGCTCTTATCTTTATGCTTTCCCTCCCTATTCATATAGTTTTTCCTCACTTCCCTGTTCTGTCTATATTTGTAGAATTTCAACTCTTGTCCGACAGCTTTAAATGACATATTTAATCTCTTAGCTCTTCTGCATTCTTTGACATGTTTAATAAGTTTTATACATGGAAAGAGGGGAAATATACATGGAAGTAATACCTCTGAAAACCTCATAAATGCACATTTTCTGCCAAATTAAAGACTGTAAGCAAAATTTTTATTGGCAGTTATCCTAAGGTGGTATGTGGCTCACACCTATATCCCTGAAAATCACCAGAAGGATTTCTCTGAATTTCTGTGGGATTTGTGTTGTGTCCATCTTATTGCACGCAGTTGTATTTCCTGTCTTGCATATATTAATTTTCTGGTCAAGCACTGTAACTTTTGCCTGGGTAACCTTACTGTAACCTCACAGCAACCAAAAGTCCCTAGTGGTTATCTGAGGATAGTAACTTGTTGATTTGTGGACAGAATAGCCTCCTGTACTTCTGTTCACTGTTTTCTGCAGCTGTTAGCTTGAAACAATTAACAGATACAAGCGCTACAACGAAGTGATGCCATTTTGACATGTCAGTGTCTGTCAATAGCAAGCACAATATTTCACACCAGTTTGCATGGTTTCTGTTTCACATAGTAGTAATAATTGACGTCTTTCATTCTTTATATAAGCATATAAATGTCAGAGATCTTTAGTCCTGAGAGCTAATTTCTAAGTGTTCCTATACTATCTTTATTTTCAAATGGTTTTTTAATTATTATTCTCTGCTAAGATTGCAAACTGGCATTCCATTGGATTACTGGCTAGATATTTCCAAACATATTCCATTTACATTGACTAGAAATCTATTTTATCCAGCCTGTAAAATGAAGATTTTTGTAGCTGCTTTGCACTGTGGCTAATGACACCCCCTTATCTTCACCAAACAAACACAGATTTTCCCTTTCTTTCCCTAGGTGAGACTGAGAGCCAAAAGCTTCAGCTTGTTAGGGCTGAATCTGCATCCCCTTATGTATCCACAAGGCCTGCAGCAATCATCAGTTTAGTATGCTTGTAAAGGTCAGGAGCTGAGCTTCTGTAGGCCAAGTTCTGCTTTGCAGGTTATAGCAATGTCTCACGTCAATACTAAACTGAATATTTTACAACACTAAGAGTAGGTCATGCTCCAAAAATCTCTTTCACACTTTTGCCTGTAATATATCTGTCAGGCAAGATAAAGTAGTTGGGTGTCACTGTTTGAAGGGAAACAGTATATGACCTGTGCCATTTCAGTGCTTTCAAGAGTCTGAACACATTAGTAAGTAGCGTGAATCATTTTCTGTGTTGGATTCCTGCTTGTAGCAGAAAGAATGCATTTTCTTTACATCAGCAACTCTGGATTCTGTATGTGCTCTGCCCAGGCAGGAGGACTATTTAGCCATAATATTCTTTCAAGTTAGAGTTTTGTATTACAGTGAAAACCAACATTTTTTAATTTGTGATAAACCTGTATTATAATGCCTTATTTTTAATCTTGTATAGTGTTATAAAACAACAGAAAACATTGGCCTTTCATGTATTATTCACTTTGAAAGATGTATTGTACTATGAAATTTTGTAAATACTTTTAGCTTGGACTGGTAATTGCATGTACACTTGTATAAAAAAAATGCAAAAAGGCACACTTTTAACAAAATTAATGATTTTTGTAAGAGGCATTTTACATGTGCATGGAGATTATATATACTTTTAAAATGGATGTCTTTTTGGTTCTCCTTGCAATCTACTGCATGCCATTCATGCCTGACTTCAGTAAAACAAAACAGTAAGTTTTCCTAAATGTTTTTGACATATCACTTCTGGCACAGTTAAATCACTAGTTGCATGTGCATTCAGCAAATCAAAATACAAACAGCAAATAAAGAAGAAAACTTCATGATTGTGATCTGCCAACCTCAGTGTTCCAAGGTCCATAACACAGTATATGAAAAGTGTTATTAACATCTAAGCTGTCTTCATAAGGTACGTTCTGGTCATTAGAAGCAATAAACTACTTTCTGTAATATAAAAAGCAAACCAATACTCTAATTCAAAATGGTGTAGTATCTGATATTCAGTGGTTATTCTCTGATACTGCAATTGATGTAGTATTGTCATCAAGAAGGACCAGGTGTCAAATCCATCTTTGCTGTATGCAGGTGCAACACTATGGAAGGCAAAGAAGGTGAATTTGGCCCATTAACGTTACCCAGAGTATATTTCTAATGCGATAATAAGTTATTGTATGTGAAAAGTACATAATGCAAATAGGTGGTTTTCCTGGATACATACGTATATATATATATGTATGTGTGTGTGTATATATATATATATAAAAATTAATTTTGTTGCCTTATTTCTGTCAGATTTATTTAGTTATTTTTCAAATAATTTTTATTGTTAAGCAGAAAGTATTTAACAAAACTATCCAGAGAAAGTTCACTGGGTTTATCTGGCTTTGAGCCATCTAGGTTCTGTGCTAATTCCATGCTTCCAAAGATGCCTCCCTTAGGCATCACAGCCTAACCCACAGCTTGAGGCTGATGTCAACTAGTGACATTGGAATAAGAATAAGAATCCTCTATCTGGTTTTTCCCAGAAAGCTGATGAATAAAACTTAAAATTCTGAAGTTATTTTGTACACCTGATTTTTAAAATTGTCATATCCATGTCAGTACAACTCAGGATTACTTTTCAAATTACTTATATAATTGCTATATGATGAATAAGGAGTATTTGAGGAGCATAAGACTGAGTCTTGTGGCAAAGAGAAAAGGATGTGGACTGTGAATACTTTCTGCTTTGGATAATGATTTTCATTTTTCAATTTGAGCTAGTTTTATAATAGGACTCAGAAATCTGTTAATTTGTTTGTTTAATCAGATGGCTATAGGGTTAACCAAGCAGTACAGCTTCTGCTAGTATTTTGCCATCCTAAGTTGAGGCAGGTTCATACAATATACCCCTGTTGCCTGCACAGAAAAACCACTACCTTGTACTGACAATTGTCTTCATTCCAGTAGTTAAGGGTTTCTAACAGTCATAAACCAATTAATATCAAAATCAGTGGGGTTTATACCTCAATGTAGTGTAATTGTTGTGAATAATGACAATCTGGACACTGCTCCTGTATCCGAACCATTTATGACTGCTGTTTTCCAGAACTCTGTATAGGCAGTTTTTAGATCATTGTTTCTTTTAATCCCATCTCTCACTGAGTTCTCAGGCCAAATCTAAATCATTAATAAATATATTAATTTAAATAATGGAAAAAGTACATATAAGGGAGTGGCTGCCTGTTGCTCTTTAATTCCTCTTCAAAATATCACGGGGCTTGAGTGGCCTGATGTGATTTACAATCTGATTGGTGCAAGGATAAGAAGAAGGAAAGAAGAAAATGGACAAAGTTAGCAAGAGTACAAAACAACAAAAAAAAGTAGCCTGTGAGATAGCAGTTGCTGAAAGAAAAAGATGAAAAGCCAGAACTCTGCTGAAGTCAGTTGTAAAACTCAGTGACATGGGACAAGTCTGGAGTATCTGATCTGGAAGTACTTAACCAGATTTGTAGTGCAACAAAAATAAGGCTTGTGTTTAATTGCATGGTCAAATCAGTTTCTGAGGTTTTGTGTCAGTTCACATTTACAAAAATGTTCAAGATGTCCTGGTGAACTACTTCCAGAATTTCAGAAGTAGTTATTAGAAATAGTTGGGCGTTGACACCTTCAATGCCTGTTTTTGATCATAAGGAGGCACCTTGGAATTCAAATTAGCATTGGTTAACATGCATAGTGTATGTCCTGAAAGGACTTAGTTTTGCTTGTGCCTTACTGCGTGCTGGAGGATCTACTTCTTTATATTAGGATCCCATTTTATGCCTTCTGTGGCATCATACATGACACACCTGCATAAAACTGAAGGAACAAAAAGTGCTGCATCACTGTGAGGATTTTTTATTTATTCCTTTCTTACTTTGGTTTACTACCAGTAGTGCTATGTGGATGCAAGGAGTGCCCCATTTGTTTGTGGAGGGAGGTATATGTGGGTATATGTGGGTCCAAACTGAAGAAGAATAGGTTTTCTAGAGAGCTTAGCACATACAGTGAGCTGAGTTCTGCAGAAAATATTTTCAGACAGTTTGGGGCTCCTTTTACAAACCTGGCTGCTCTCCTTTCCAGAAGGAAAGGAGAGCAGCCAGGTTTAGGTTACCCTACTGGTAGTAAAGCAGCTAACACACAGTTCCTGTTGTGGTCTAAAGTGGAATTTAATTACTTTGGCTGTGCACACTATTGTGTCTTACTCTCAAGTGCCTGACCTGCTTTAATCCTAGACCTGTCTGTAGTGGCATCAGTTACGAAAACCTTCAGCTGGCACATTGAAGTTACTTAGGTGATTTCTCATGTCTTTTGCTCCTTACTGCACATGGGTGCAAAGGATGTCTGTTTTTACATTTCAAATCCCATTCAAGCAATATATCAAGAATTTTCAATGAAATGTAAATGAAAATTAATTAACTGTGCCATCAAAATTGCTTCTTGATAATTACATTTTTAATTGCTATGGTAGAGATTCTTCTTAACTTGTAAGTCCTTCTTTTTTACAGTAACATTACTAGGGCTCAATAAGGAAAAACAAAGAAGAAAATAAATTGCATAACTTGCTCGCATTTACAAGTATAATTGTCTGTATAAAACTGAACTTAGACAAAGCAAACTGTTTCTTTTCTGCATTCAAACACCTGTTTATTACAGAGAAGTAGTTTCGAAAAATATTAGCATATACAGTAAGAATGAAGGCAATGCTTACCAGTCTAAAAACTAGAATCCGAGAACAGCTACTTTTTTAATACAGAGAATCTTAGAACAATGATATTATTTTCTTTGAAATACTGATAGAGGTTAAATTCTGACATAACATTTCACAGTTTCAAGCAAATTCAGTCAGATTTGACCCATCTCTTAAAATCCTTGTCTTTAAAACTTGTGTTATGAAGAACATCTGTCTGGATTTTATCTTGCTGGTAAGTCCTTGTACTCTGCTGTCTGGAGGTTAACTTCTGTCCTGCTGGCATATGTACATAGGTTCTGCTTGGAAATAAGATGCTAAATATTTTTCCAATCTATCAATTGAAAAGATTTAAAAGTGTTTTAAAATTAATGTTCAGCAGCCTAAGGTAGGAGGCAAAAGACCACACAGAGCTTGTGTTCTACAAACAAAATCAGTCTGCCTACACATGATGACAGAGAGTCCATTATAGGCTTATCCATAATTTTAAGCATCCTATAAATATTTAAATGTAATAAATACCATAGCAATAAAAGGAGATGGAGCTAGACATACCTGCCTGCCTCTAACACCACATAAGTCTTCTTTGGATGTAAAATGTGACCTACAGCTCATAAAATACTGCTTCTTCAGAAATTGGTACCGCTTCTACCCTTAACTCACCCTCAGTTGTTCAGTGCCATCATATTTTTGTTGAGGTGTTTACTGTCCACTCAGGCCTGCTTTACCATCTTCCTCTGTAGGTCTTCTACCACTTGGTTCTCAAACTTCTTTTTCAAAAAGAAAACGTATTTTCAAAAAGTTGGTTTTTTATATATAATAGATGTTTAGAGATAAAGAAACACATTTAACATAACCTTGTTAGGAAGCAGTACCTGTGACAACAAACCTGAAAGGGCACAAAAATGCTCCCTGCGGTGGGAGTGCAGGCACCAGCAGCTGGCAGCAAGCTGGGCAATAAGGCTTCAATTTGCCATCAGTGAGCACAGCAGCATCTCTGCTCAAGGGCCCTGAGAAGAGACACAGATAGGAAAGAGTGGTGTAGCCTAATTCATGTTCCTAGCAGTTTAACAAGAACATGCAAACCCATTTCAAGAGCAGTCACGTTGTCTGTGTCTGGATACTACTCTTTACTAAAATATTAGTGGAAAGATACAGGCTGGAATATTATAAAGCTGGTTGAATTGAAACATTCAGGACTGTGCAAGAGGAATCTTAACAGCTGTATAACCTAAAGATGTTTGCAGCAAATTTTGTATTGTTTCTGAACTAACTTGAATATTTGCTTAGACTTCGTGGAAAAAAGAATTTGCATCAGGTAGACATATGGGAAAACCAATATATTTTTCTCTGTATTTATTAGCATTAAAGTTTTCAGTAGAACTTTGAGTCTTGTTTACAGCCCAGTAAAATTAATGAAAATAGTATCTTCAACAATTATTGAGTTTTTAGATTAGGCCTTATTCTAGTGTCTATTCCTCTGCCATGTAAAATGGGGTGTGACCAGTGACTTCAAAAGGACTAGGAGGAGGCCTGCTGTATCACAAAAGAAACGTCTATATAAGTAAAATGGATAGTCCTAACTTCAAGGAGTGAACTAGTAAGTCAAGATGTCATTATTCCAACTGCTATACCCACTGAACCTATAAATAATCATTTTGTCTTTATAGCCATACACTATATATATATATATATATATATATATATATATATATATATGTATATACATAGTACAATACAATAACTTAACACTGGGTAACTTCTAATGATAGATTTTCATTAATAATACGGGTCTATTTTTATGTAAATATATTATTGTAGAGTATCTTCCAGTCTTTTTCAGGATTGTTAAATTGAGAAGAGCAATTGAATATTTGTCCTATTTTTATGTTAAAAAGTGAATGGACTGAAATGTTAAATGTGAATGTAAATTTCTTATTGCAACTTTTATACTGAGTGTTTGCACTATTATAATTTCTGGAATCAAATTAAAAATAAAGGAAAAAATTGCTTGAATAAACAGTTGTTTGAGATGGTTGTTTTGGTTTTGGCTTGGCTTTTGGTGGGGGGAGGTTGTTTGGGGGTTTTTTTGTTTGTTTTTAAATAAAGTTGCATTCATTATTATTACCAAGCTGCCTCTCAGAGAGTCCAGCTACAGCTTCTCAGTTTTTAGGCTATGAACATGCCTCTAGAAATGCTGCAATTCTGCTTTCAGAATTGCTTTGAACTGAAGAATCTCATGAGAACAATTCAGCTCTCTTGTGAGTCACATTGATTTTCTGCATTGACCACGGTGTAAGCCAGCTTGGGCCAAGTGTACCATTCACTGTGCAAGCAGAGGAAAGTAAACATGCAATGACCAGCCAGACACCTGCCACATAGACCAGAAGACAGAGAGGGGAAGATTATCTTTCCCTTTCCACAGGACAGAAATTATTGGTCAATTTAGGCCAAGTGTAGATTTTGTAGGCAGTTTATGTTGTGCAAGATACAGAGCCAACCTCCGAGCAAAATTGCATAGGTTAACTTAAAACTGATTTTAAAACTGATACAGTTTTATCAGGCAATACGACTCACAAGAGAATCACTAAGTTTGAGTAGTTCAAAGTAATTTGATTGTGCTGTTTCCAAATGACAGCAGATTTCCATTTGGCCAGCTCAGAGCAGAAGCAGAGGTGCTCATGTGCCTAATCCCTGTCCACGAAGATATGCCCTGAGACAACGTGGAAATGCAGCGTCCCCTGTGAGGTACAGCAGCCTGGGCTCAGATGCAAGGGGTTTTAATCCAAATGCTAGACAGAGTCTCCCCAGATGTTTTTTCTTGCAGGTTAGAGAGCACAGTGTGAGTTGTACAGAATCACAGTGTTGTCAGGGAGTGTGATGGAACTGTTCTTGATTTGCCCTTACATTAGTGGGAAGTGTTTGTGGCCTTATGTAGCCATTTTTCCCTTCTGAAAGACAATATGCCAGACCTTCCTAAGTGTAAATAAGAATGACTCCACTAAAGTCAAAAGGACATAAATAAACTGAAAATCTGTCCTTCACCTTTTATTGTGCCTGTTCCGCCACATTGGTATTTTAAGGCTTTCTCTTAATACTAAAATGTGTAACCCTTCGAGTGTTGTTTTGGGGAATTCTGTGTACGTGAATACACACAGAGCTATTTATACTTGTGTATAAAATATGGTCACTCACAGACACATATATTAACGAGATAGTATATGTTCTGGATTTATGACTCAGGTCATTACTTGGAGACTTTTTTCTGCCATGCCCCATTACACAGCCAAATCACTTCAGAAACAGTATGAGCATTCATTTTGCTTAAAGAATGAGGCAGTATCAACATTAGATTATTACTCCTCTGGTAACACTTCTGGACATGAGGAATTCCAGACAGCATTTCCACAGCATAAACCACGGAGGACTGAAACAGAGGTTCTTGTCCAAAAATATTACCAGAGGATATTGTTGATTTCAAACAAGCAGAAGGGGAGAATAGAAAATGAGAACATTGTGTACATTGTCCATTGTGTATCTTGGTGCGTTGCCATTGTATCTATGTCAAAGTCTTCCAGTTTTGCAGCCATTCCCTAGAGCAGTGGGTCACCTAATGCCATTTCTGCTGGCAGAACATGAAGTTCAATGGAAGGAAACAATTACACAGGTATCAAATCATGTACCATATTCTTGTTTGGGTCACTATCATGGAAGAAAAGACTCATAGCTGTAAAGTTAACCACATATTAGAGACTGTGTGTTACATTTTTGGCTCTCATGAAACCCTCTAAAGACAGCAGAGATGCTCTCTCTGTCAAGAGAGCATTTAAGGATGGGGATCTTGAGGTATAGTCAGGCTGCTTAGGAGTCCTGGTTTGATCCTAATATCCAATCTTGTGCAGATTAGTTCTGCTGTCAGCTTCAGCAGTAATTTGCATTGGTTTCCAGGCTCAAAGCTCAGAGAACAGAAACTACTTTTTAATACTACATTAATATGAATCTCCCAAGGTTACACAGTTCCTGTATTAAAATCAGACATTGGTTAACTGTTATTAGATTTATCCCCAAAGAGCTAGAAAGGAAGAAGCTAGTGATGAGGTAGAATTATCAAGAATATTTTACCTTTTCATTACAAGGCATACTCTGAAGATGCCAAACATGGCTTTCATGGAAGCAGTGTAACATATAAATTACTACACCATCACAGACAAAGCAGATAAGCTTCCCTATCAGAAGTGCTCTGCTTCACTGTCAGTGGGGACTCTGATTAATTAATTAACATTCCCTCAACTTGGACCACCTGGGGATTCATCTGCACAATTCTAATGCCACAAGAAAGAGCCATTTATATTCACCTGGCCTTACTTCCTGCACAGGACTATACTCAGTCTGGCCCTGCTACTGCACTGCATAAACACAGCACTTTTAGTTTATTATTGGATGTAATAAAGTAAAACAAATCCATCATTATCTGGTTGCTGAGAGACTTGAAGCTAGACATTTGTTTGGCATTGGCCAAACTGTGCTCACACTATTGCCAAAGGTCATGAAGGCAGCATGGACTGTTTTTCCCCCAAATTCTATAGTTACTCTGTACGTTTATTGAACTTTGGCAATACTGTTATGTGCTCCTCAGCAGCTCTGCCAACATAACAAAAAAGGAGCAGTTGTATCAGAAAAGACACAGCAAATTACTGAGGAAAGTTGTCCCAGTTGAATATTAACTCAGATTGACTGGTGGGGTGTAGAAACACGTAGAAAGTGTATAGGACACTGACTAGTGAATAAACAACATGCAGACAGAACACATAGTGGCATTCTGGTAAGACAAGAGTGTAATGAAGAGGAATCATTGACGCAATTACAAAGGCGGTGGTAACACACTGATTTTATCAAGGTCAATGACCTCTGCTGCTATTAAAGTATACCTGACTTCTTACTACTGAGATAATCAGACATTTTTAAAGTCACATATTGATCCTCCAGACTTCAACATAAAAAAGCTATTTTTTTTCTATTTGACATCCCCCACAATCATTTCAGACTGGCTACTTGTGTATTATAACTTTGTTTAACAAAGAGAGACAACAATTTCTAATGCTTTTAGCTTTTATAATTGATCTTAATATTGTAGCATCTTTATCAGTACGAACTGTTCTTCCTTTCACAAAGACACCAGGCACCCTATCTGAGGGCAGAGCTGGTCTAAACTGAGGGAGGATGTGGCACTGAACTTTTGTGTGAGATGTAAATGTATGTTCCTTAAGGAACTCGTCTTTTCAGCCCTACATTATAGCAGAAAAAAAAATTGGCTGTTAGAATATTACTTCCAATTGCCTGCAATTGGTGGACCTCAGTGAAAATATTTGTATCAACACCTATATTAAAAGCTTTTAAGACTATTTGAAATGGTTCAGAGACAAAGAGCCAAGTCTCATAGTTCCTCAAACTCTTGTTGAAATTAGTCATATGGAAGATAGTTTAGACATTTAAATAAGGGTTTGACTTTCTGAGCAGCCATGAAACCAAGTAAGTAGTTCAAGATCGTGGCTTGAATGCACAAAATTGGATTTGTTGTTCAGCTGGACACATCCAGTGATAGCAGTCATAACCAAAACCTGCAGAAATATATAACCTGAAGTACACATCCTGACTCAGTGTATTGCTAGTTCAAAGCCATTTTTTTACTGAGAGGTTATGAAATCACTACACCTGTTTATTGAGGATTCCCTAAAGCCTTTCTCTCAGGCTTCTTATGAGGTGCTCCTATGATCAGATTGGAATGAAAATTATGCCATACATAAATCTGTTCCTGGACACTGTAACAAAGACATTGATCTTGCCTCTGGCCAGAAAAAAGTCATTGCCACACTGAAAAATGGGGACCTCCAGCACTTGCAAAGGTATCACTTTCCCATTACCACCATAACATAAATAACATGTGAAGAAAGTGTTCTAAAACGCAAAAACTTTAAAATGCTGAAGAACAAGATTTTACATAATGCTTTTTAGGCACTGAAAAGTTTGTTTACCAGACTAAAAAGGATTCATATTTTCCTTGGTTTTTGAAGGTTGCAGCAAAGGTTTTTCTGGTGAAGGGGCTGGCAGATGTGCTAGCTGAGGACACTGGTTTTGTCTAGTTTGGAGAGAAGGAGTCTGAGGAGTGATCTCACTGCTCCCAACAGCTTCCTGAGGGAAAGGGAGAGGGAGGTGCCAATCTCTCCTCCTTGGTGCCCAGTGCCAGGAAGTGGGGGCATGGTTCAAAGCCACATTTGTTGGGGGAAGTTTAAACTGGACATTAGGAAGTGTTTCTTTACTAAGAGGGTGGTCACACACTGGAAAAGGCTTCCTGGAGCGGTGGTTGATTCCCTTTGCCTGTCAATGTTTAAGAGTCATTCAGAAAATACCCTTAATTGCATCATTTAGCTTTTGGTCAGTCTAAAGTGTCAGGCAGTTGAGCTGGATGAACATTAAAGATCCCTTCCAATTGAAATCTTCTATTGCTTTCTATTCTAATCTGTTCTTTTCTATTATACTCTAAAGTGTCTTCCAAACACACATACAAAACGCCTGTCCCCACTCTTTACCCTATCACAAAACTCAGGATTCTCACTGGTGTCCAGAAGTAATTCCTACCTAAATAAGTGAAAATAGTGCTGAGGTGCTTTTGAGAACTTCCACAGGCTTCCTCTGTGCAGCTTTATGCACTTAAAGGGATTAGATCCACAGAATGTGTTGCAATGTTTCCATTTCAATGTCTGTGGCTGCCCAAAGATCTTACTGGGACAGAATCACTTCTCCATTCGCCCACTGTGCCATAATGCTTTCCAGTTCCAAAGCAGGCACTATTCTGCAGAGGTTAGTTCACGATGAGGCTCTCTGCTAATTTTAGACTTCACATTAGCAAATAAAATGTTTCTGTCTTATTTTCACTAAGGAGCTCGGTCTGATCAGCACTCTTAGAGCACTCCTGATTGACTTGCCTATATACAAAACTCAGACACAGGAAGAATAGTTTATGCAAATTTGAAGCAGATTTGTATTTTTACGGAGTTTCATCCATAAACAGCTTGCAACATGGGCCCAAGTCTTCTAAATCACTTAGGAAACAATTTAATTCCCTTTCTTTTTCATTTTTTTTGTTTTGTCCACTCTTTTTATCTTTCTTCTAATTTATTCTTTCTGCATGAGTCTAAATTTAGGAAAACATTTTTACATTTGTGTCCCTTTCTTAATTTCTTCTTGACACTCTCCTTTTGATCCTCACCACCATTTTTGTGCGTCCTCTGGCTCTTCCTTCTTCATTATACTGCTTTGAACATAGGTCATTCCACCACGGGTCACCAGACAGAGTAAAATGCTGAGCTCTACTTACCAGCTCCTATATCTCATTATGTACTTCTTTGTGGACTCACCCTCTGTGCCTGAAAACATTAGACTAGTTGCAAGAGCAGGGAGAGGGCCTCTTTGTGTTCTGCCTGGGAAAGACTGCACCTAGCTCTTGGAGAGCACCTAGCTTGGAAATGTATGCAAGATTTGTGACTTCACAAGTTAGAATTGCATATCCAATTCAAGAAAATATGTTAGGGAAGCATATGAGCTAAGGATTGGTTCAGAATACAAATTCCCTTCAGAAGAACAGTTTAGCGACATCCTCAGAGTGGAAAAAGGAAGAAATTAAAAGAGCAGCAATTGAAGAATTGCAGTCTCTCAAAACAAACCAGAAGACAAAGGGAGAAAGGTGTCCAATTTTTGTCCCTCCATCTATATTATTCCTTGGTAAACTGAAAAATTATTGCAGTATTTCCCTTTTCCAGACAAAGCCTCTTCAAAATTCCATGTCTTTGAAGTGAATTCATGTATTGGAACTGTAATGAAGGGGCTGAAATTTTAACAAAACACCAGGCTGTTATTATATTCTCCACTTTTATTGGTTTTGGAAGTAAAAATATTAAGAATTGATGTTTCGTTTAAGGGAATGCAGTAACCTAAATAGGTTTTGCATTTTTGGAAGAAATTTAGAAAGATTAAATTATCTCCTAAAATGAGATCAACAAAAGAATCTTTCAAGACATAAACCTAAAGCAGTGAGAGTTTGATATAATATATATGGAGATATAAAATAATATTGCTAGAATTGAGTGCCATCTTGCATTATGCAACAAATGAGAGTAATTGTGTGTAAATATAGGATAAAAGGCTGTATCCAAACCTTTGAAGTTATTGCTCAAAATATCAAGTAGACAATGCTGAGGATAAAGATGATCATTCCAAGGAATGCAAATTTAGTGAAAGAATTATTTATAATGAAGAGGTCTGAGTGCAGGACACAGTATGTGTCATTCTTTAAAAGATGAAAGAAGCTTTCCAGGTGCCAGTCAAGTCACAGTTTGGGTGTTTCCTGTTCAGATACAGAACATGGCTACAGATACACTGAGACCAAGGTGATATAACCCCTGCAGACATTCTGCTGAGCTCTGATTCTTGCGTTAATATTGGACTCTTTTGTGTCTTATCTCTGTACAGTTATGTCTTTCCAATTACCTATAACGTCCTGCCACCACTTGATAAAGAGATGAATCTGTAGGACATAAGATAAACCATTTTCAAGAACAATTTGCAAATCTAATTAGTATCTTGAGAATATTTAGCAAGGTTCTAGAAAGAAAAGAGAAAGTGAAGACTTTTTAGAAAAGGGGAAGGTTGTTTTTTAAGAGTTTTGCAGAAGAGGCCAGGGAAGGTAGACATAAAGATGACGCAGCTACAGACAGCCCTGGCAGACTGTGAAATACCATGGAAAAGGAAACAAAAAGTGAGGACAAGCACAGCAAGAAGTGCCAAGCACCAGCTGGGAGGCAAGGCCATGAGATTTTGAAGAGGTCCAGTGAAATGATGTCAGTTTTCTCAGCACCCCAAAAAGCTTCTCATTCAGGTTCATGCTGCTCAGTGTTGTTTGCATCACTGCCTTGCTGGGAGAGGTGATATTATGCACCACAGTACAGCAGGACAGCACGTCAAGACATCACTCTGTGCTCTGTACTATATAAAGGACTGGCTTGCCAGGCCTGCAAGGCACAGTATGGCTGACCTGGTGGGTTTGTCCACCAAGCCACAAGGTATGAAAACTAACTACAAATATTGAAAAGGAGGTAAAGATTGGTCTATGTTTATAAATGACTGAGACTTTTTTTTTTTTTTCTCCCCAGCCACAAGTGTCTCAAAATAGTTTTTGTTTAATTCTCAAAATATTCCTGTCGGAACTTCCCCTGGGAGTTTAGGAAATAAATAGCTTACCCTAGACAGACTATTTATTTCCAAGATGTTTACTCATGCAATCCATGTGATTGTAATGTGCCTCCATTTCTCAAGCTCTCTTTCAGCTCCTTAGGGGCACATAACTTAAGCCTAGCAACTTTACCCATATACTGACAGACTGTTAGTTCTAAATATTGAACTGGTAGCTCCAATTCTCTATTCATAGTACAACTATTAATGTGGCAAGAGAGAGTGGTTTATGATTAGGTTTGAAATACCCAGACTCGCTGGAACCAAAAGTTCAAATTCCTGCAAGATCAGTGCTTTTGCCCCTCTGTCTGTGCTGAAAGCACTCTACAACCCCAGGTCATCCACATAAACCCGGGAAATTAGGTCTGTCAGATCAGCCTAGAAGTCCATAGGTCATACTTTAACAAAAGGGGCTACCCCACTACTTGTGCACATGCTCTCTCACACCTGTTCTTGGTCTAGAGCATTGTGATAACAGCTGTTCAGTGTCAGCTACCACACAGCTGACTTCCAATTCAGAAAGACTGGTGTAGTCCAGCTGCTTTTCAGTTGATAAAAATTATGGTCCTCCACCTAAACCATACCATTTCAAACCAATGGAATTCTATCTAAGAGGTGATACTTTGAAAACACATGCTTCAAGATAAAATGCTGTCATTAGCTGTTAGCTGCAAACATCATGAAATACACATTGAAATTTACAGTTTTTCCATTTATTTTCATTTTCTATTTTCCTAAAAGAAAAACTTTTTCATGGCAGATTTAACATTCATTTCCTATTTATTTTTTGAGCAAGAAAAGCAGCAAGAAAATAAAATCAGGATGGCAACATACTCCATCAACATACAGCCATCTTGCAGCAGATCCTCAATGTGCCTTAAGAAGCCATGTGAAGCCAATTAACCACTTGAGTATTTTTGCAACTGAAATAGGCAGCAAACAGCAGAAATTAAATAGCAATAAACATAGCACATAGGTAAGTTAGCTAGCCTATTTTCCTATGATTAATTAATCCTAGATTTCTATTTAGTTATTTATTCATTTAGAAGCAATGCTGATACTCCCAAAAAATGCTAAATGTGTTAATTAGGGTGTGTCTGCAACAAAGGATGGCCAGGGTGAACAGGTCTATAAGACGGGAAATAGCAGCTGAAGCTAGATTACTTAAAGAAGGAAGAAGGAAGGAAGGAAGATATAGAACATCACAGGTCTGGTAAGCCTGCTCTATTCTGTCAAATTTCCTGCAAAATGTATTCTCAGTGATGCCCTTTGATGTTCTCAAATAGTTTATATTTCTCTGTTGATTTTAGACTTCTCTTCTTTATCTATAGTGGTGTTAGAGCAGAAAACATGTTGCTTATATATATTTATTTTCTAACGCATAAAGTTGTGTGTAAAAAACCCCTGTTGTTTGCCACAAAAGCTTTAGTTGAAAAAAAAAATGTTAAAAGCTAATTTAAGTAAGAAATAGCTTTTACTTGACTATTTAATGATGAAGGGGAAAGCATTAAAATACTTAGCTGAGGATAGGTTTTGGGGAGGAGTGGTGGCTGCAAACTCTTCTTATTCCCTTTCTAAGTTTAATCATGTAAGCTTCTATGATAAAAACTAAAGCAAGTCAATCTGTCTTAACAGGACAGGAAAAAGGCTGTCTCTGCAGACTGTGTACTGCCTATGTGTCACACAAGCCAGCATTGCTAAGAAGTGAGAGAAAAAATGGGTATCCATTATGGAGTACTCCTCCCTCTTTCTAAGGGGGAAAAAAAGCCTAAAACACCTGACTTCTGCTGTATTGAAGAGCCAGTGCTCTTTCTCTTGCCACCTTTGTGTTTAGAAATGCAAAGTGGATGTGGAAAAGTAATACTTTTTACTTCAGCAAATATATCTCCCTGTCTTCTTGTGCCCTGCTTTATGGTAGTCCTGTTGTCTTGCCCCTCCAAGGCTACAACCTATATATACAGCTTAGAATACGAGGCAATCAGCCTACGTGAAGCATCTGAACAACCTCATGAAAGCAAAGAGTTCGACAATTAGCAGGAGTACTTAACTGCTCACCTGATTTAGATATTTATCTTAAATTGGATATCTTTATCTTGGGCTTTTCTGCAAAAAAAGTAGCAAGTGTAAGAAGTAGAGTTTCTTTTTACTGGGAGTTTGCAAATGGGTAAGAATAATGCTAGTAGCAAAAGCAACCTTGCCATTGTAAATTCAGTTGAAAATAGACTTGCACAGAACATATTTTTTTCATAATCAAAGCTTACGATCAGCTGAAGTGAGACAAATGTCAAGTAAATAGGAGGGAATTAGAGGCTTTTGAGCCCCCTTTCAGGGAATTAAGGGGGGAAAAATGGCAATTTGATTAAGGGATTGTTGGTGAATCCAGAAATTTTTGGCCCACTTTTTTAGGGCACTTGATTTTTTGCTACACAATGGCAGCCCTTCTGCCATCTAATAGTTTTCAGCTACCTATGGAGTGTTAGCAGCTGAAACTCCAAAAGTATATTATTTTTATACTTGGAAGGAGAAAACAGTGTCTTAATGATGTTGCAGTTAATGAAAGATCTTTAAAAATTCTAGTGCACTTGGAGCTCCTCATGCAGAAGGCTGGGAGAGGAGTAAGTGTTGGATGTGTGACCAGCTATGTTCTCATGTTCTGTTTTCAATGTGGTTCTTCCAAATGCTTGAACACTGATCTATATAAAGGATAAATTCCATGTAAAGACACAATACAGACATGAAAATAGTAATACTTTGGATTTGATTTAACAGCTTGCTGCTAAAAAGCAGCTTGCATTGCATCTGTCACTGTGTGAAAAATGACACAATCTTCTTAATTTCTGAAGGCAATAAACCTGACTTCAAGATGTCAGAGGAAGAGGATTCTTTTCTGAATGTTAAAAGATCTCTGAAAAAGAGAATGGTGAAACACAGCACCCCAGTGGACTCAATGCTTTCAAGAACAAGTCCATCTCTTACAGATCTGACAAATCAGTCAATCAAGGACCAAGATACCACAAAGAGAGTTTATGGATCTCCAATGCCAAAATCAAATCTAAGCAGATCATTATCTCAAGTATCATTAGCATGTATTGATGTATACATCCCTCATATGTCCCCAAAAATGCTTTCAACAGCATTTGATGTGCAAGAACCAAATAAAGAGAAAAGCCAAAGCTCTCGGCTTGTATTTTCTAGAAGGAGGCTTTCCACTGTGTTGGCCTCTGATGAGTCAAATCAAGAGCCAGCTCCGAAGGTTGCCCCAAACACAGAAACTCAAGCTACCACCAGAGCACCTGTGGATGCTGCAGTAACTCCCAAGAGTGGACCTTCATGGCTTGTTTCTGGAATACCAGGGATAAAAGATCCCCTGGTAGTAAAACCCAGAAAGAAGAAAATTGATAAAACTCTTCAGGTAAAGGCTTTCATTTCAATAGCTAAGTTACACAAACTTCTACCAATGCTGAATATATACAGATCTTTCTAGTAAAGTGGAAATAGTTTACTAATAGAACATTTCCCTAACTTTAGCAGTGGGGACAGCTGTTTATGAATTGAGTCATAACCTGGTACACTCTGTGATACCATTCCTAATCACAGATGAGATGCCATGCAAACTTCCCAACTAGCTTTTGCTTCCACTTGTGAGCTGGTATGACTCATTGTGTAACGTAGTGGGAAAGCATTTTTTTAAAAATATATCTTTATTTAAAAGATATTTAAGAATAGGAAGAAACCAGTAATTGAAAGTCTAAAGCTTCCTAATTAGTAAGTAAACTCAAACTCAAGAAACAAATAATCCACTCTTTTTTTCTGTTAAATCCAAATTGGAGTGCTTTATAAAAAGAATGACCGTCATTGCAAATGGGCTCTTGAGAGCAGTCCTTTTGACTAATGTAGGTTTTCCTGGGGAAAGTTTAGATGAATAGATGCTCTGCAGGTGTTGGTTGTGTGGTGCACAAGAACAAAATTTTCTGAAACTTTAATTATTTGCTAAGGGCCTGTGGAAAGCCCATAGAAAGGATAGGAAGGCAGCAGAGTTAGACTCCGAAGGTTGTCATGTCAGTGTGAAGCCATCGAATTCTGTTTTGGTTTGGTTTTTTTCTGTACCATATTGTTCTTGAGTGTGTTGTAAACTCAAGAAAACTTGTCAGCTTTGAGATTAAAAGATTCTTTGCTTAAAACAAATGGAAAACTTCAGCCAAAATTGAGTTGGGTCATAAGCCCTTTGTGTAGTTTGTTTTTGAAAGCAGGTGGTATCTAAATGGATTAGGTTGATTAAAAAATATTTTTTCATCTATAACAGAGAAAGAAAGAAAGAGAATGGCTGCTTCGTCAACTGAAAAACATTGAGGAGGCAACTAAACATGAACTGACAATTGAAGAAGCTTAATTGTGCTACCTGTGGGATAAGTGCTGTCACACTCATGTGGGAATGGCGAGTTCCAATAAATCACACTCTTCATTATAGTGCTGGTTAGACTTCCTCTTTCCTTCCAAAATATTCTTTTTCTGTTGTTTATTTGTTTTGTCATTCTTTCCTCTTAAATCTAGGAGAAGTCAGGTATAAATTAAGAGCCTCTAAATGACAGTCAATGTTAATTTATAATGGCTGAAAGGCCTAGAACAAAGAAGGGAGGAAGAACTTAATGTTTAAGAATCATTCCTCATGCTGCCACAGCTCTTCCTGGCCTTAATCTTTAATGTAGCATTCAAGTCTTATAGGGTTGCTGATCTTTCCTAGCAAGAAATCACTAGACAAAGTCCTAGTGGCCACGTAGAGTGAAATCCTGATTAGCAAAAGGAGAATCTCTCCATCTTAGGAGTAATCAAAACTGATGCAATCTGGAATATTTTTGCTGCTACCTGGTGAAATGAGGAAATTCTGAGAGGCACCAAGGAGGGAGGCCATTCTTTAGAGATTACTAATTAATGAGAGCCTATTTTTAAGTTTTGGTTCAAAATCATTTTGTCTCAGCCTTAGGTTGTAGATGCAATTCCCTGCTGGTATTGGTATCCCAATAGGTATTGGACATACCTATTCCTTGGCTGTGTGTTTTGAGGGTGTATGGGGTTTCTGTTTGTTGTTTGTTTTGTTTCTTTTTTCTCTGGGGCTATTGCATGGAGGTCAAGAAGGATGTCTTACCTGACAGCTGTATTGCCAAAATGGTAATTTAGCTCAAAGGAACTTTCTGAAGCATCAGTCAAGAATTGATGCAAAAAGCACAATACTCACGTTAGTTCCTACTGCTGTCTGCTATTTAATCTTTAGATTAAACAGGCAGAGTTTAACACTTCTAAGTTATCTGTGCAGTGTCAGCAGCAGGAATCCAGAACAAATTTACCACCTACATACACATATTCCTGCACTTCTGTGGCTCTAGCATGTGCATTTTCCTGGCTTATACTGGTTTTGCAGCTGTTCCAGGCACTAATTACACCACAAGGGAGAGTCCCATTTAAAAAAAGCTGCCAGTTAAGAATGGAGGCAAGGTACACTTTTGCATTTCCTTCCCACAAACCATAACTTGTAATATCTCACATCCAAGGTGGCAGAGAAGAAGTATGTCCCATGCCAACATTGAGACAGGCCAATCAATAGCATCTGTGTTACACTCCAAAATGCAAGAGTAGAGTTGTGGTTTTTCAACCTCTCTCAGGCTTTAAAAGGAATTAGGATGTTTTTGCTGATGATTCTTGAAGTGAAATTCTTCAGAGTTTCTCAGGGGAGCAGTCTTATCCTCAGACCTGGCTTTCTGTGTAGCCAGGCAGTGGAGTGATGCTGTCCTTCAGGTCATGAGCCAAGTCATGCTCACTTGGTTTCATGTTTAGTTAACGTTCTGGAATTTGTTTGTGTGTGTGTTACCCGGACTGCTTGTCTGGCCTCCACAGGTTCCTCTGGCAACCAGAGACCTCCTGGCTGGTGTAGATCCCAAGCTGCTTTTGAGATAAAATAGGCATGGTTGCAGATGTGCTGCTATTCCCCTTGAGCCTGCAGGCATTTCATCAGTATCTGTGATTTGTGCCAGGGGCTGAACTAAGATCAGGCAAGTGCAAGGTTAGTGTAAAACCCTCCTCTACCCCTGGGAAAAGCACAGATTAGTCTGGCTGCATGACTCAATGCTAAATCCAAATGACCCAGTTCTCCTTCTTGTTTATTTGTACCTTCCCAGATAGTTCTACTTGTTCCTTCTTCAGGCTTCTCATCCTAGTCTCAGAAAGTCTTGATACTGCTTCTGGTTTTCTTTCTCACTGTTGCCTCTCAAAGTCATTTTTGGCTACTGCCTGTCCAGTTTCTTGGTCTTTTAATGTCCTCTCCAATCTGGCCTCTAGATCTTCCTTATAAGACAAAGATTTCTTTTGTGCCTGCTCTTCACTGCTGGATTCCTTGCCCATCTGATACCCTCTCATATCTGACACTGGTCTTCTGCCAAAACTCATATTCTGTTTTCACGCCCCAAAGTGCCTTTGTCTACTTAGGTTGGTGCCCTCCATGATGCTAGGCCAAGTGGAAAGGCCATGTGGGACAAGTTCCAGACCTTGGGAGGCCAGGGGTGTAGTTGCTGCAAAATTCCTTCTAAGGCCCTGCTTTGGGCTACATTAAATGCAAAAGGAATCCAGGGAATATGGCTATTTAATGTCTAAGGTATCTTTGGCTTCATTCCAAGTGCAGTGCAAAACTTCTGAAGTTCAGAACACAGTAAGTGATGGGAAGATTTTTCAGGGAGCAAGGCTGACACCTTGTCAGGTTCATGGAACTAGTTGGTGCCAATAAAATCCCAAAGACTTTCCTCAGTGAAGGAAAACAAATTGTACCAAATGGTAACAGAGAACTGACTTTGGGTCTTTCCAAGTTTTCAAGCTATATCAGGCAGACAGATGCAAAAAACCAAGGAGTCTCATGACTTCGGAAATTACTTCTATTTTCTCTCTAGAATTTTTTAAAATAAATAGAAAAACTTATGTAGCATTTGTTTTTGAATAAAGGTGTTCATGAGTTTGCAAAAGTTATAAAACTACTTATAGTATTTAATGAGAATATTAATACAATCAACTGGTTCTTCAGGGGTTTTCCAACATATCTCTGATCTTCTACAACTGCAGTAGCAACAGTTAATTGCATGTAACAATTCCAAGGGACTTCAACCAAGCCTATATAGTACAGACCTTAGTGAACAGTGCTCCCAAAAAAAGGTTTGTGTCTAACTTATAAAATCAGGGTGCTGGAAAATGTGAAACTAAATGCATCAAATTGCACTTACAAAATTATACTGCTGTTATTATACTTCACATGTAAGAATATCCATAGGGCAAAAACAAATTTAAAAAACACAACAACCAAACAACTAGTATTTCTTTTGTTTACAGAGTTTGAACTTCCTTTCATTTCTCCAGTAGACTCACAAATCTACTGGAATTAAACTTTTAAGTTTAAATGATACTGCTAGTTTTCTGACATACAATGTATGTACACTTTGAAAGGAATATATTTTTGGGAGGAGCACTACTAGTATGCAGTTTGACTCTTGCTTAATGTTCATCCTCTAGTGGCAACAATGGCAAATTACTGTTTGGTTAGTGTTTCTCTTCATGCATGAAGTTCCTTCATGAATATTTATATTACTGTATCATCACAGTGCAAATAAAAATAATTCTTAAAAGGAGCTGTAAAATCTAGCATGTCTAAAAAAGAAATCTTCCTACTTATTACAGACCTTAAGTATAGATTTTGGGTGCTGAGGCTGATAAAGGTTGGTGGCTACAGACGCACAATCCTTATGAGAAGATAATCTCCAAGACATCCTGTTCTGTAAAATGAAAAGCCCTTTTCCTGCATGAATGAATGTGAATCAGAGTTGCAACTCACTCTTGGGCTTTGGTGTTGTCCTGACTTTCAAATGCAACATGGACACATTTGTAAGCTCAGAACGGCCTTCCTATTGAGTGTGTTCTTTTAGGGCAGTTTTTTTCCTTTTGGAGTCAAGATATGACCTTGACCTATGGAACTGTTTTCAGTACACTTGTCCCTGAATAGATATTACACAACCTACCTGCTGATGGTGACTAAGCATGATGTTGGAGGGAGAAGAACAAAAACATTACCAAGAACAGAGGGAAGAGACAGAAATGTCTTCATCCTGGATTTATGAGCTTGGCCTTGTTCCCACTGAAGCAATGGTAATATTCCTGTTGACAGAGCTGGGAGTACTCTGCCCAGCTGTGGTGCTTCTGTAGGAGGCCAGTTTGAAGAGAAAAATGTTTAGCATATCTATTTAACATATTTTAGATTTGTGTAACAGACAAATGGAAACTATTTCCTTCCTTTACTCATCACAGCTGAACAATTTTAGAATAACTAGGAAAAGTGGAAAAATTTAAATAAAAACAGATTTTCCCCCTCTAAGTTACAGCAGTTACATTCCTGCTATAGACAAAACCCTGAGTAATAAATCACACAAGTGTCACTGACCTGTACTTGGTTGTGTGTTGTTCTATAAGACATACAAACATGCATACAAAAGTCTCCCTTAGCTCCATCTGTTGATGAATTCCACCATGAATATTACAACAGCTCCCTCCTCAACCTTTCCAACTTATTAGAAACAAATGAACAAACACTAAGCCTAGCAGCACCTAGAAAAGTTTGAGCAGTTGAAGTAACTGGGTAACATTTCCAAAAGTTGCTAAAAACTTGAACTAGGCACAGATCTCACCACCTCCTTTAGGATTTGGACCTGAGCTGCTCACCCTCACCCTGTCCAAACCTCGCTCTGGCTTTCTACTACTATGCAGGTACCTAATATTCCTATGCAATTAAAAGGTGCTTAACAGTGCAGTCAGTCCCTATAGGCATGCAAATCCTGTAGCTTGACTGTTGCCAGTCTCCTGGTTATACTCATACACATGGCTTTGCAGCACTGACAGCAGCCCCACATGTGCATGGAGATGTACAGTAGACAGCAGCAAGATAGGAGTTCTATTTGATTTCAATTCCAGCAGCCACAGTATAAAACTCTGGAAGTACAGATTGCCTTTCAAATCCCCTTCTCACATGAGATAGCTGCTTGAAACCAAATGTCCTGGCTCACAAGATAGTAACCCTTTCTTTTAGCCTTGCTGTGAAGTCAGTGCTTTTAAGTGTTACCTGTCATAGTTCCACTTTGCCTAAGTTTTTTATTAAAAATAATATTGAACTTGCATGATTGTTCTGTCATTCACTGTCTTGCATCTCTGGTTTTTTATTTCTTTGTGGATTTACGGGGTTGTTTTTTCCTGTTTTTCTTCATTTTTATAGGAGAAATGGAAAGATGAAAGGTAGGAAGTATCCTTCATATCTTTTCTGCTTCTTATTGTTGCTGCCATTTTGATCCCTTTTGTTGTCCTCCACTTCGTACTTTCAGCATTTCCTAGCTCTTCATGTTCTACTATAATTGTCTTCTGCTTTCAGCTCTTCATGTCATTGCAGGTTTGTCCTTTGTAGTGACCTTCTACAAGCAGATAATCCCCCTGAAGCTTACATTTTCTCCTAAAGAGGAGGTGCCAGCAAAGATAGGGGAAAATAAATATCTCATACCTCTAAGACAGGAAAGAAAGCTTCTCTTCCTAGAAATGGAATAATTCAGTTTTATAGTATGGAAAGCTGATGCGAATTCAAATATAGGAAAGAAAGTATGCGCACAATTGCTGACAAACTTGCTTGGAGAGGAACTGCATACAAAAAAAGCACTTAAAAGACGTCCAGGTAAAATGGGTTTCAAAGTATTCCCAGCCAAGAGAGCACAAGCAATTCATTGCATCATATGGCATGCACTTAAATCAAATTGGTGTTGCATCAGAGTATTTATACAAAGGTCATGGATGCTTTAGCATTTGTTACTCCTCCAGAAGAAAAAAAATCACACAAATCCCCAAAACCTGCACAAACCATAGCTCAGCAACAGCAAGAAGCTTTGTCACTATGAGAGGGAAAATATTGCAATTAGATGGAATGCTTGCAATTGCAATCCAAAACTTTATTTACACACATGCTGCTGTGGATATGTGTTACAATTGTAACTGTGCTAGAAGGAAGAAAGAAGGGGTGGAACTGGAACAGTGGAGAAAGAAAGTGTGGCATTCTGAATACCTCTGGATAGCTGAGAAAAAATTCACTAAGACTGTAGGATTGTCAATTATACCAAAGTTTGTGATGCAAGCATGCAAATCAACAGTGTATCCTGATCTTTACTAGTATATTCTTGGCAGACTTTTTAGCCACAGCTGGGAGATGAAAAAAAATTGATAAAAGAAAACAAACCACAGAATAAATTCCTTAAGACCAGCAAAATGAAAAGTCTATGATGATCACATTTGGAGAAGAGATGAATAAGAGAAGCAAAAACACTATAGTAGATTCATGACACCAAAAAGGTCTGTTGGCTAGTATAGTTTCTCAGAATGCAAAATCAGTGAGTTAAAGGAAAATAAGCCTTGAACTATTTTAAAAGGTGTCCCTTTCTTGCATATACTTAATAAGTCTGTAAAACTTTTTTTTTCACCAGATAGAAATCTTTGAGAAAAATATCAACTCATAGGGGAAACGTACTATACATGAAAATTTATAAAATTACATTAAAAAGAAGGAGGTGCTGAGGGGGCTGTTTATTTTTGTTATGTTCACCACTTCATGGTCAAGCAGTCTGATTGTAATTACAGCAGCAACAAAAATAAAATTTAAGTCCTCCTTTTATAGTTATCCGTATAAGCATTTCTACAACAGCTTGATTAATCAGATTCCTCAAGGGAAAAGTTTTTGACACATGTAGCAATTCTTCTCTGTGTCTATCTTAGTTTTTACAACTGCCTCATCATCACCAAGATATGGGTCACTAGAAGTTTGGTTCTTTTCCATGTGACTTTGTTATAGAAGGCAAAATCAAAGTGATTTACCACAGGTAATCAAATGTTATTTATGCACTCTGCTTTCATCTGTAACAAAGTGCTTTAATAATCTAATCTTGGTTTTTGTTTTGTTTCATTATACATTAATTAAATTGATTTTTTTAATCCAGTAACTCTGCATGATCTTTGTGTTTGATGGCAGAGATTATTTATACAGTGGGTAGGCAAATACTCATGTAACATTCAATCTTATCTCCAGTATGGTTTTGATATAATAACAACAATTTGTATTAACCCCTTGTGTTGGTTTTGGACAGCCTGGTTTTTGGTAGCACAGGAGCCACAGAGGTGACTCCTGTGAGAAGCTGCTGAAAGTTTCCACCACGTCCAGCAGAGCCAACCCCTGATGGCTCTGAAGATGCTGGCCAAGGCTGGGCCAATTAGAGAGGTTGCTATTTCTTCTGTGATAACATTTTTAAGAAGAAAATTAAAACGAAGTCGCAGGTTTTTCTTCTAGTCAGAGACAAGGAGCAGGTGAGGACATGTGAAGGAGACAACATGGAGACACCGAGGTCAGTGGAGAAGGAGTGGGAGGAGGTGCTCCAGGTGCTGGAGC
>VZSR01003809.1:12576752-12653399 GCA_013398615.1 Brachypodius melanocephalos
GGAGGAGGCTGTGATCCAGTGGGAGACCCAGTGGAGAGAGGGCGTCCCTGCTTCCAGGCTGGAGCAGCCTGTCCTTGGGCGACTGCACCCCGTGGAAGAGCGATCCACATCGCAGCAGCTTTGGGAGGACTGTCTGGCCAATGAAGGGACCCACATTGCAGCAATTTTGGGAGGACTGCTGCTCGTGAGAGCGGACCCATGCTGAAGCAATTCACGGAGAACTGCCTCCCATGGGAGCGACCCCATGATCTCACAGGGGAAGAATTCCTCTCCCTGAGCAGCGAAAGAAAATCTCAAGGGACCAACTGACCAAACCTCCACACCCTGTCCTCCACTGTTGTCAGTGGGAAGGAGGGAGGGCCTGAGGGAAGAAAAGGTGTTTATAAGGGCTTAATTTACATCTCAGCATCCTCCTCTGATTTTGTTAGTAATAAATTCACTTTATACCTCTAAGTTGAACCTGTTTTGACTTTGGAGCATTCTCTCCCAGTCTTTAACTCATGAACACTTCGTTAATTTTTTCTCTCTTCTGCCCAGCTGTGGCAGGGAAGGATGAGCAAGTGACTAGTGGGTGCCTGGCATTTGGCCAGTGGGAAACCTGGCACTCTTAAGACACTAAAGCTCAGGCAAACCTGATTCCCAGCAGCAGCTTACCTGATTTCAGCTCTCTGTGCAAGCCTCAGGCTCTCAAGAACTGACTGAAGTCCCAGAGTCCTGTCTCTTGACCTCTGAGGAAACAGTAGAGGCTCTAAAACCTGAAAAAAAAACCTCTTGGTATTACTGTCAACAATATAATAACAATAATTATTATTAATACAAATAACACTGATGAAATCAGAAATGCCCCAGGGAAAAAAGGCAAGGACAGATTTTCTGACAAAAGCAGCTGGGCAAACTGTTTTGTTTTTGTAAGAACCAGTGCAGAATTGAATAGCTTAAATGTGAAAAACAATTTTAATCGATAGCGAGAAATATGTCCTCCTATTTTAACAGCATTTATCACTTTGCTGTCAGTAACAACCCTCTTGCTCTCTTACTAAGAATTCCAGGCTACTGTCTTCTGCTCTGTCTGCAGCCCAGGCTCTGTTCCTTTAGCAAGCACAGTTCTGGCATGTTTGTCCCCCAGTTTTGGCCTCCCACTTCATGGGACAGATGACCAGAGAAAACTGACCTCTTGACTTACTCTGATCTGGGTCCTATAACTATTCCTATTTTTATTAGCATTTTTTAAAAGATGAAAAGGTGAAAGAATGGCACTTAAGATTCAAGTATTAAGAGTCAAATATATTCACGGAGGTTAAAAGTCTCTGTAAAACCTCAGAAGAAAAGACCAGGAATTTGAAACATCAGGGGCTCCTCCAGTTTTGGGTTAGCAGTAAGTTTCTTTCAACATCCGGTCTATCTACTGTCAAAGAGAATATCCACTGTTGCTCTTAATAGGGTAGAAACCAATATACATTAATTATTGCTGGCTGTTGTCCTCCAGTCACTTTTTCTCTAAGTTGTGCAACTGGCTGTGACTATGATAGCCCTGATCTGGGTCTGGATCTCCCTTTTTCTCCATCAGTAGGGCCTACTTTCCTACTTACTACCTGTAGTAATGCTTGTGTCTGAAAAGCCATCTATTAGTTCAGGGAGAAAGGGGAGTTTCACATGAATCCTGGCATTTAACATGTGTGACAGACCCAGACATAAAGTGAGTGGTAGTCTTTTGTTTCTGTCTCAAACTTCACGTGAGATTCTTGAATATGTATTTGAAAGTGCTATTACATTTAAATTGCTTTAAGAGTAAATCTCTGGAGAAATTTTTTTGCCTTTGCCTTTATCAGCATAAGGTAGCAACAACTTCAGCAATAAAACCTAATGGTGGTAAAGGCTGGAGTCTCACTCCATCTGTGCCTGCAGCCTTCAAGGACTGCAGTAAAGGTCATATCATATGGTTAGTGGTGTTCTTTTCTGTTTCTGGGCCCAGAGAGACACAGCGGCTGAAAAATACAAAGAGATTAAAACAGCTTATTCTGGTTTAGATGCCTGGAGCCAGTGCTAAGGGGGTAATTTACATTTTTTAAAGTCCCTTCTAACCTATAGCTCACCATAGTAGGCACTGAAAAACCTTTATTTCCATGGCTGGTCACAGAAATATGCCTACCTGGGTATTAGTAATGCTGGGTTTAGTAATGGTGGCTATAGCAGAAACAGTGAAGCAGAGGTTTTTTCATATTAACTGTCCACACTCATACTCTGCAACATGCTTTCAGCTTTGTCATACAACAGTAAAAATGTTTCTGCATTATTTCTCCAGCTAGGCCAACTGAGAAAGCAGCTGGCCTGTGGTAGGATGACTAAAGGACTTTAACCTCTCTTGCCAGAAGAGTGCAACAGTTTGTAGAAAATAGTTTTCTGGCTGGTCTATGTATGCACAACATTGCAAACAAGGTGTTTTATTCAGTGCCCAGACACTTTGGGTGCCACCAAGGAGATAAACTACTTTTTTCTTCCCTTTTTTTTCATTAGCCATGATTTCATGCAGAAAGTTCATAGAAGCCTTCCCTAGCTAGACTTGCCATGAGACAGCCTCTCACTAGCGTTTCTGCAGATTTAGTTTTAGGTATTTATAAGTTATTTCCCACATTTTAGCCAAATTAATTGCTGCGGCAAAATAGCAAACGTCAGTCTGTATCCAAAAGTTAGTGCAACACAAACTTGGAATATCTCCTTGTCTGCATCCAGAATTTAATTCTAACAGTCGTATTTATCTGATCAGAATAGATAAATATCAAATGGCTTATATGTCATGGCTACAAAGTGACAGTGATCAACAACTGTGTGAATCAAATTATTCATCCATAACCTAAACACTATCAATTGACTAGAATTCCTAATAATCCACATAGCTGAAATAAAGCATTTTTATATGGAATAAATTCAGAGAAGAAACTAGGGGTTTCATATGTCTATCATAACTGTTTCTCTTCATATGCTTGATGCCATTTGTGAGGCGGGGAGGGGGGAGGTGTTCATCATAGTGGTTTTGGACATTAAGCTTAAAATTTAGGATTAGTTTCTTACCTAAAAAAAGATAATGAGGATATTCCATTGGTTATTTGGGGGTTTTTAAAAGCTATCCAGATAAGCATTCTCGGTAGGAAATTATCTGGCAAGTTACTTGAATTTTTGGTAATTAGTGGATAAAAATGACTTGTACCCAAATATATATAAAACTTTATTTTCTATGGGCCACTCTAAATGACTTTAAAGAAAAAGAATTTTAAAATCCCAAACTTTATTTGTCATTCAAAGTGAGATTGTTGATAAAGAATTATTGAGAAACCAATGGGAAAATCTTGCTGAAAAAGTAACCCTTGCCTAGGATTCATATAGTGTCTTGTGACAAGTGGTTCAAGTTAGGAGTCAACATTTGGAACACCTGAAAATTACTGTCAAAAGTCTTTAGTAAACACATTTTTACATCATGAATGTTTTTAACCTCCTGACTCTTAGCTGTTCGTGTTCTTTAAAGCAGTGTCAGGGTCAAATATGGAGACTGGTAGATGAGTTGTAGTATTAGATCAGAGTCTACATAAACATATACACTACTTTCACTTCATTGATGTCCCATGGTCTGTACGAAGGCATTGCCTGGTTGATTCATACTGGCCTAAGTTATCATACCCTGTTCTAACATATCTTCATTACAGTTATGTAAATGAAATATGAAGGCACTGATTTTTATGGGTCTACCTTTTGTACAGAAGAACATCTCACCAAGTCTGCTTTAGCAAACTTTTAGTTTTCCTCAATTTGATTTCACAAAAGATAGCAAATGAAAAAAGAGCTGGGCCATGATTTCAAGTGGATCTGGAACCATAAAGAAAACAAACCAAAAACACTTTCAAAATATTTTATAATCTGTGGGGAGGAGTGTTGTTTATCTTTTTTTTATCTTACTGGGTACACTGAGAAGATCTGACTTGTAAAAGGCTACAAGTTGCTAGGAATTGCCTGAGCAGTTCAGATACTGCCAGCCGCCTGACAGCAACAAAAAACTTGCCAAAGACCTGAAAACAGGATGGTGCACGGGAAGAATGAGATTTTTTTGAAACTAATGGGAGTTTTGTTATGTAGGCCTGTACATCAGATAAGCATGCTGTTCTTGCATTGTGCCTTTATCTGGTTACTTTAAAATGGTGAGTTAAAAAATCCTTTTTTAAAAATAATTTCACATATACCATTAAAAGCTATTTACTCTCAGTTCATCTCATTTTTTTTAGACAGAAAAACTGCAGGCAGGACAGTGGCAGGCTGGAGTACAGTAATTTCAGAGGCAAGTAGCTTATGTTAAGCAATCGGTCAATGATCCTCGATTCTATTCATAAAAAGCTGTCTAAACAGCAAAATCCATGAATAGATAAGTGAGTGAATACATGCATATGCATATGCATATGCAAATGCATAGTAGTTCTTCGGGTCTTTGTCATTTTACAACTTGGCTTATTTTCCATTTGTATTTTTTTTCATGTTTCTTCATGAAAGAGACTTTGTTTTACATTGTTTCTTTTTTCTCTTTGGGAGAGGAAATAGACATATTTCTGTATATTTTTCACTTCATTTTGAATGGTAGAAGAGTTATAGTTTTCCAAGACAGATGTACAAGGAAAAGTAGAAATGAAAGCAGGGAAAGAGTTTGAAAAATCTAATTGCACTTGTTGTGCCCTAAACTTTCAGCCAAAATTTACTCCCAGTCAGACATGTGAAGTCCACAGAATTTGTTTCAAAATCTGTAAAATTAGATTTCTTTAAAGTACTTTAAATGCTGTTGAGTTTCAACTTTGGTGTATCTAGATAGAGATGCCTGAAACAATCTGAATTTTAAAAAAGAGTAGTTAAGTGAAAATCTTTCAAGTCTGTAATCAATGAGAATGTTTTTGAGAACCGACTTAATAATATAGAGGGGTAAAAAATCCCGACATTATAAATAAAACCTTTGGCATCAGTATCAGAGAACAGAGTGAATAATGACATTAAACATACTCTGCAGTTCTGCTTCACTTTCTTTCACATAAATGATGTGTTTACAAAAGAATATAAATAAATGTTAAAAAAAGGAAAAAAACCCACAAAAAACAAAAACAAAAACAAAAAAAAAAGCAAAAACTCCCCATCAACTAAACGAAAAATCATGCTGCATTAGATGACTTTGCAGTGGAATGTGCTATTTCAAGCTTGGTACATACTGTGAATACCAGGATAAAATAATCTGTTCAGCACAGTGAAGTTTGAGTACTTTTTCTCTTACTGGAGTAACAACTGTTGCAGGCAAAGAAGAAAGGGAAGATTTCCCACCTACGCCTCACCTATGTGATACGTGAGGAAATGGAGAGGGTTGAAAGGACAGACAAAAAAGCAGGTATCTCATTTATTTTTGAACTGTTTGACAAATACTGGTTTCCCTGAAGTGCATGTTTGGAGGACTGATCCTCCTCTCAGCCCAGGAGAAGCAGCAAAACTGAGCCCAGACACAGGAGATCTTGCTTCAGTTGTGCAGCCACTCCCGGAGGTTAACACAAGGACTCGTACGTGCGTGTATGCAGTAGTTACAAGATCCTGATGGCTTTATTACCCTTGAGGCCTCTTCTTCGGTATGTCAGTATACTTCTAACCTGCAGCCACATGACAAAAATTAAACAAGGGCTTGTTGCATTTGTTGCTGTGGAAATATGAATTCAGTTGCTTAAGTTTCAATGGGATTTCCCTCCTCCCCCCCTCCCCCCACCCTTGTTTTTTGAACATTTACATTTTTATGAAAAGTCAAAAATAGGAGACATTTGTGACAAGCAAAGGCAGAGGGGATAGCCCCCACTCATCCACTCCGTTCTGCCAATTTTGTCTCCAGCCCCATCACATTTTTCCTTGTTAACTGTGTTGGGGCAAACAGGTGGGAGTGAGGGAATAAAAGCATTCCTGTATGTCTGGAGGAAAGAAAATAATAAAGGAGGAAAGTGAAAGCGGAGGGGGAAGAGTGACCAGGGACTTGAACTGCCAGTGAAACGGTGCTTCTCCGGCCCTCCTGTTCAGATAATAGTTAACTCGGGGTTAAAGATTAATACCCGAGCAAAGCACTGTATAAATGGCCCGGGCAAGCCGAATGTATGCGAAGTGCCTCCTGCTCCCCAGGCCGCCGAGCTGCTCTCCCCCGGCCCCCGCTCAGCGGCATGAGTGGCCTGCGGTGCGCGCTGTGCCGCGGCGAGCTCCCGGCGCTGCTGCTCCCGGCGCTGCTGCTGCTGCTCCCGGCGCTGCCGGGCGCTCGCCTCGCCCGCGGCGCGCAGCCCGTGCTCTGTGCCCCCTGCACCCCGGAGAGGCTCGCTCTGTGCCCGCCCGTCCCGCCAGACTGCCCGGAGGCTGCCCGGCAGCCCGGCTGCAGCTGCTGCCAGACCTGCGCCCTCGGGCCGGGGCAGCCCTGTGGGGTCTACACCGCCCGCTGCCGCCTGGGGCTCCGCTGCCACGTTCCGGCCGAGGAGCCGCGGCCCCTCTCCGCCCTCATCCAGGGGCACGGAACGTGCTTGCCCACCAGGGAGGTCGGAGGGATGCGCACGGAAGAGCCGGCAGGTACCATCGCCGCCTCACGGGCCGGGTCGGGAGCTGCGCGCCGGGCGCTGCGGGGTAGCCCTGGCCGAGGGAATTGGGAGGCGCGACGCGCCGCACCGGCAAACGGCGCTGCGGGCTCTGGGAGCCAGCAGCTGGGAACAATGAGACAGCTAAGGCAGGCGTCTGAGGAATGGGGAGGCTGGAATGCACTCTCCAGGGAAACATGCTCTAACCTGTTCGAGGTGAGGTGTATCCTGGTGCCAGGCCTAAGATGTTCGCAACAAGCTGGTATGTTCAGGCAAGCCGTCTGAAAGCACGAAAACCCTAAAGCATAGTGATGGGACAATGTAGAATAACTACAACAAAGTGTCTGGGAGGCTGTAGACAGTTTTTCTTTAGCAGTAGACAGTAGCTGGAGTAGGACAAACGTTTTATAGACTTTAGTGATGTCCATCTCTGAAAGTCATGCTAGAGAATGAAAAGGCTTTGTGCCTGGGTTCATTTCAGGAATAAAATCTACCTGGAGTAGTGGAGTGCTAGCCAAATTATCCTGAGGCAAAATGGCATCTTGAGCATCTTAGACTATATGATGGTATGATGGGCAGGAATTTTTTCAGTGTTATTTTGTTTATTATTATTATTATTATTATTATTATCATCATCATCATCATCATCATCATCATCATCACTACTGCTATGTCCATGAAGTGGTGATTAAGGTAACTCTGTAGCATTATAAAAGTAATCATCATTGACTCAAAGTAACAATAGCTATTAATAGAAGTAAGTGGAGCTTCTCTTGTACTTGGAGGGCTTGGGGAAGGCAGAATAGTGACTAAACTGAGTATTTAAGCTACCTACATTCAATTTGATTTCTTTGTTTCTTTCTCTCTTTCTTTCTTTCTTTCTTTCTTTCTTTTTTTTCTCTCTTTCTTTCTTTCTTCCTTCATTTCTCTCTTTTCTTTCTTCCTTCATGTCTTCCTTCATTTCTTTCTCCATTTCTTTCATTTCTTTCATTTCTTTTGTCAATTTCTCATTTTAATTTTTTTCTTGAACATTGTCAAAGTGTGTTTTTTAGTCTATGGCCTGTTTACAACCTTGATCCAGCATGTAATTTAGACACATAAAAAAATTATCCTATGATGAATCGCCTGCAATTGCAGAGAGCTTCCATTGCTTTCAGTGGAAGAGTTCACACATGCTGATTTAGGCACTGGCATGAAGGCCATGATCAGGCAGAACCAAATATTGTATGCCAGTCCTTTTCTCTTTGGTCTAATGCCGGCCAGCATGAGCTACTTCTGGCTCCTGTGAATTGCTACCCCTTCTTATTTATGAGGCAAGAACAAAGTACAGGATACCCTGGGATGAGGTCTTGGCCATTTCCTCTCATGAATAAAATCAGAAATACATCACACTGAGAAAAAATTCATTACAAGTTTAAGTTCAGTCTTTTCTCATTTAGCCAATATTCTACAACCCACTGTAGTCAAGAAAGTTTTTTTCACTTCTAACAGACTGGCTGCAGCTTCATCTTTGGAATTGAAGTAATTTTGAAGGGTCATAAAATAACCAACTTGTTAGAGAATAGCTACTGAGCCCTTCTATTAATTTATTACTACAGTATAATTTGCCGTGCTGCACATGTAATTTATTCCTAAAGGATCTACTGTAATGGATCTGTCTTAGATATTACTTTTGTTTTTCCTTTGGTTGATCTTTCTCTTCACCTTTTTAAACTTTGAGAAATAAATGCAAAATTTCACTGAAGATGTTCACCTTAATATCATTCATTTCCAGATTCTATAGAACCTGATGATGTGCCTTTGGAAAGCACTGAAATAACACAGGATCAGCTGCTGAACTACCAGTTGATGTTTCCCATAGGCCAGGATAAATCCATTCCCTGGAATGCCATCACTGCATATGAAAACATGAAAGCAAAGAGAATATCTGAACTCAAGAAATGGAAAGAGCAGGTGGGTTTTCTTTGTAAACTTTCAGAGACCATTTCAGTAGAGCCTTGCAAAAAAATCTAGCAGCAACATTGAGATGTCAGTATTTTGGGTAGCTGGCAAACCAACTTTTGGAATGTTCTCATCAGATGCTTGAGGAATAGAAAAAATGTATGGAGCAATAATAACCTGTACATCAGGTATGTCCCACACAGACTTCATGCAGAGGCTGAATGTTACACCATATTTACGATCAGATTATAACCTGGCCCCGTAATTTGCAGCAATCTATGCTAAATTCTTGGACTCTTTTATTGTTTTAGTTAAGAAAAGGCATTTGTCACTGGTCCAACACACAATGAGATAAAAGCGAGTCCTTCCATGTAGTTATTGATGAAACACCAGTGGAAAACAAAATGTGATTCTCTCTGACCACAAGGAAACACTATTAAGTACATTCATGTAGAAAGACAAAAAGCTCAACAATTAAAGTGGGGTTCAACTCTGCACAATCCCAGCGGATGATGAGCGTGTAGGGCCTTCGCAAGCAGGTTTGTGTTCCACTGGAGGGCGCCAGAGAACCGCGGTCAGAGCGCTCGCAGGTCGCTGCAGCGCTGCGTTAGTCGGGCGGCACAGGAGCCTGGGCTCGTCATGGTCACCGACAACATGGA
Organism: Brachypodius melanocephalos; assembly: GCA_013398615.1. Lineage (NCBI taxonomy): Eukaryota > Metazoa > Chordata > Aves > Passeriformes > Pycnonotidae > Brachypodius > Brachypodius melanocephalos. The sequence continues at coordinate 12,585,964 of VZSR01003809.1, forward strand.
AAAGAAAAATATACTAATCACCACCCCACCTTAGGAAACTTCATTCCATATCCAGTCCAGAACAGGACTTAATCATTGATTTAGTTTGAACCGTTATGCACATGTGCTGTTAGCTGCCAATTCTGAATTTTAGGGTTTCTGCTTTTCTCATCCAGAGCCACAGATAAACACACAGACTGGAATATGACAGCTTATATGAGAGGCTAACATGGGGAGGTTTTGCAAAAGCAGGGGTTATGTTTTCACTCAAAAGCAGAAATATTTGTCCAGTCACTTTTCCTTTCTTGTACTGATTCAAACGTGTACTACTGACGTACAGAAATTGTGACTTTGAAAAAGAGAGACAGCAAACTGTGCAAACAGTGAATATTGCAAACATTTCTTCATTCTCAGTTCCAAGAACTTTGGGGTTTGGTCCCAAAGTTACAGAATGGCTCCATGTTGCTTTGGCAACGGTTCTGTCCTTTACAAAAGATAACAAACATTCAGATGTTTGTTCTTGCACCATCTATAAATGTCTTGCACCTATCCTCCATATATCAACAGAGCACAAGGCCATGGCAACCTGGAAAACGTGACCAACCTCACGTATCAGTCTTCCAGCATCTACCTCCCTGTAACAGGAGAGGTTGTATCCTCAGGACTAAAATCCCCATGTTTATGAGAACAGAAAAAACCCTCAAATAATAAAAACAAAGGTCTGAATGCAATGCCAGAGTTTTCTGGCTGTGCTGCTACTGAAAGAAGAAAAACTACATGCAAAACAGTCTGGTGTAGACTTTATGTCTAATAAGTGTTTTTATCTTTTTACTGTCTGTATTCTGATCACCTTTTGTGTAGCTGACTTCCTTGTGATTTTGGTATTCGGTACCTTAATATTCCTGCAGGGTCCTTGTCAGAAGGAGCTCTACAGAGCCCTATATAAATTGGTGAAGGCTCAGCAGAGAAGCAGAGGGGAGATCTACAAATTTTACTTGCCCAACTGCAACAAGAATGGATTTTATCACAGCAAACAGGTGCGTGCCTTTTTCCTTCTCCCTGCTCACAGCAGTGCTGTGACTAGCCTGATACAACCAACCCTTTCACAGCCCTCTTCTCCCAAACTCACAAGTTTACAGCAGGTTGTAAAAACAGGGATACTTAATAGTGAGAGCAGATGGTTCGTCCTCTTCATGGTGAGCTGCATGCTGGTGGATGTCAGCAAGAGGCAGGAGTCTTATCCCTTCAGAGAACAGGTGCACTCAAAGCCTTTTCCAAAATATTTTAGCCCTGTCTGCTCCCATGTACTTGATTTGTTAGCATATCTTCAGTTGACATTAATTCATAATATCTGCCATACTACCTGCCAAAACCCATTGAATATATAATAATGACTATGTAAAAAGTGGGCTCTTAGCTCACAGGCAGTGAAAAAAAAACTCTTTGGAGCAAAATTAACCTTCTGAAAGTCTAACAAAAATACTGATCTGTGCCACCTGTGGATTAGGTTATTTGCTCATTTCCATTATACTCTCAAAAAAATCTATTGCAAGTTACAGTGAGAGTAATCTGCAAAACTAACTAAAGCTCTGAACCTCAACCCTGTAACCACAGGTCATGGACCTACAAATTTTGTAGGTCTGCATAAATCTGTGCCATCAAGACTTCTTGGTTTTGGGAATGGCATCACAGTGACTCATGAACACTGTGACCTGGGGTCTAATCAAGTGCAAACAGAAACCTATTTAAGCCCCTCCCCAAGAAAATACCACCTTATTTGTCTCCTTGTTTGAAGAGACAAAATTCAATCATTGCCTTCACCCTATGAGATTGTATATTCTGTCATACTTCCATTTCTCACACTGGCACTGGAAGATACTGCTGTTTTCTACTGCTGTTTACCAAGGACTGGACAGTTTTAAATCTGAAGCTGCTCTTGAGATTGCTGAGCTTAGGTCTTGGTTCCCTAACCAAGTGTGTTGTTTAGAGTCTCTGCAGACCACTGCATTCAAAACAAGCTTCTGCATGGCAGGTCCCTACCTTCTGATCCTAATTCTCTCCAACATGTCTATTGGCAGTACCTCACAGGTAATCTTACAGTTACTTATTGTGATTTGTTGTTGTTGTTGTTGTTAATAATATTCTAGTGTGAAACTTTACTGGATGGAGACTCTGCTGAATGCTGGTGTGTCTATCCAAAAAACGGCAGAAGAATTCCTGGATCTCCAGAAATTAAAGGAGACCCAGAATGCCAACAGTATCTCAGCTCACAAGAATAAAATTAAACCCTGAGGTTTTTCACACCAAATTTTCTGTGGAGCCTATTATAGTCAGAACGATTCCAGTCAGAAGCCATTTCACTAAGGTAGTCTTGTGCACCTGATTTTGAGTGTATGAGTAACCCCATAAAGTAACATTTTTACTGCACTGAGATTGCCTACATGTTGAAGTGACAAATGTGAGCAACTGCCAGACCAAATCCTATAATATTGTATATTTTGTTTGTATCATATTATATATACCCTCATATGTAAAGCTGATGAATTATTTATTTCACACTGCATGTATTTTTGTCTCTATGTGTTGTTACTAATTTATATTCTCAAACACTTCAGAACTTTATATTTAAATACTTAATATTATTGTGCTTAAGTATATGCATCATGTTGGAGGAATGTTGCAACTAAAACTGGCTAAAACAGCTATGTCCAATGGCATAGCTGTTAGAAAAAAATGGCTTGTAAACTTGCATTTTTGTAATACATATTTATAGATGTAAAACTGAACATTAAAAAATAGATTTCAGTAGAAAGCATGCTTAGAAACATATTTAAAATCTGTTTTGTGAACATATTATGTTACTTTTGCACCTCTGTTTCAATGCCAAGTTGTTTCTTAAAAAAAGATTATATACTGAAGCTCCTGATGGGACAGTATTTGTATCTGTTTTTTAAACATGTGCACTGGATAAATGGCAAAACACAATATGACATTCTGCACCACCTTTGACAGGTGTAAGTCACTCACAATATTGACAATATTATTTAAAATGAGCTATTAAAAGTCTTCTGCTCTGCCCTTGTCTCTTGTTTTCCGCTTATTTCCCTTCAAAAGTCTGACCTCAAAAGGAAAACAGGCAAAAGTCTTGCAAATCTGTCTCCTGAATTCCATGCTCCTTTTACCTTCAATGAATTTTCTTCTTTTGGTCTCCCTGCCCCGTTCCCCTAGTCCTGTCTTCTCCAGTCCCAGCTGTGCCATGCAAGCCTCTGCCTTGGGCAAAACAGCAGCCTCCAAAACAACTTCCCTCCAAGGGAAGTTATTAAAAGATTTTCTGGATAGGAAAGCTGGATGCCTTTCTCCACTCAAAAGCTGAAGGCAGCAGTATCAGTACATTTACAAGATAACATCAAGACTAGAAAGAGCCATTTCCTGCAAAGAAAGTCAGAGGTCAAAAAAAGGAGGCCGGTAAAAATGCAGCCTGACACTTTTTTCTGAAAGTAGAGAAGAGGCTACTCTTGGCTTGGGACATGGTCCATTTCCATCTCGTACATGTTCCTTTGACTTAATGATTGCAGAGAAAAAGAGAATGCAAGTGACCGTCATCCTGGCTTCAAGCTGATTTTGTCCATGGAGAAACTGCTGTGGGAGTAAGCAAGTCCCACAGACGAAAACAGTCTGCACCAACCCTTCCTATGAAAACAGCTAGAGAGGAGAGTGATTCCATTTTCTAAGATCCTGGCAGAAGTGAAAGCCTAAAATCCTCCTGCCGTTTGTTGGCACAAACTTTGAGTTTTAAATGGGAGAAGGAAGCTGCTTGTTGAAACTACAAAGTGAAAGCGTGGAGATCTCTGCTCTCCCTATCACATTTCTGTGGCTTTATACATTGTGCTTGCTGACTGTGTTGGCTGTATCTGCATGCCAATGTCTGCTAATCCCATGGGGGTCTATTAAACTGCTCTAGATTTAAAAGTATATAAAGGATATACTACTGAACTCCTTTGTAAAGTCTTTTGAGATCTTCCCAAGGAAAGCACTGCATAAAAGCAGTCAATGGTATTGGTATTTGTAAGTAACTAATATCTAACATCCCTGTAATAAGCTACTGTGAGACCTGGCTAAAACTGTATTACAGTACCACATTCACTATGTCCAAATACTTGGCAGTCACTGTATCAACATAATGAAGAAGCAGCAAGTTTTGGAGTCCTTTTCAGGGAATCTGCTCAGCACTGAACAATTGTCATGGTATTGCCAAGGGAAAATGGTGAAGAAAGGAAGGGAAATCTCAGTCTCACAGCTACAGCACAGTCTTAAGAGTACTCTAACTGGTCTCACTCCATAGACCTTGTGTAAAGGTTTATCTCTAAAGAGCAGAAATTTATTCTTTTTGTTGGGATAATTATATATATAGGGGAAACATTCACAGTTTATGTAATAATAGTCTATTTGCAGAATAGCAATCCAGTGGACAGCTACTTCCAATGTTTCGCAGGGTGGAAGGTTCCCATCATAGCTGAAAGGAATTGGAGTTTTCAGTGGAGACAAGGGTTTAGGAGATACTCTTTCTTTGTTAAGTACCAGAAGCAGAAGTTACTTTGCACAATATCCAGGAATGACAGGCCAATTTCTAAGAAGTGTTTAGCCCCTTACTTACCACTGAAAGTGGCAGGGGAGGAGTGCCTCTTCATCTGCAATCTGGCTTCCTACAACATCTTCCCAGGACTCACCAGGACAGACATCTCAACTGCTCTGGGATGAGCTGTCTGACTAGGACCAGACTCTTCCATATAGTGGAATTAGGACTAATGCAAGGAGGCAAAGCAGGCAAATTTTTTCTTCTCTATAAAAATGCTGCCATGAACTTGGACTGCATTTACGCCATAGATGACACACTTTGTTTTGTCCTAATTTTTGCTATCATCTTCAAACATCAGGGTGAAAAATCAAAGGTCTTCGGTTTTGCTTTGGGTGGGGTTTTTTTGGGTTTTGTTTGTTTGGGTTTTTTTTTTTTTTTCTGTTTGTGGAGCACTTTGGTTTTTGTTGTTTTGGTGGTTTTTGGTGTTTCTTCTTCTTGTTGTTGTCCTTTCCTTTCCTTTCCTTTCCTTTTTCCTTTCCTTTCCTTTCCTTTCCTTTCCTTTCCTTTCCTTTCCTTTCCTTTCCTTTCCTTTCCTTTCCTTTCCTTTCCTTTCCTTTCCTTTCCTTTCCTTCTTTGGCATGTGCCAGCTGGCAGTCCTGGCTTCAGTGTGTGCTTCCCGCTGTGATTCTTCCTGTGCTGGAAAGCCAAGCCTGGTGGGAATGAGTGAGCAAACAAGGAGGGTGCCACAGGATAGTCAGCAGCTCGGGTCACCTGGTGTGTACCTGGATGTGTTAAGGGGATATACTGATCCTCGTTATTTCAGCTCCCTCCCTTCACATCCACTTGCATTGCTCCTACTCTACCTAAAAAAAATTACTTGGTGGGAAAGTCTCAGGTGAGCATCTGTGAGGTTTGGTTCATGTCATCTGAGAACCCTACCTACCTAGTTTGTGCTTCTTCCTGCCAAACCCTGTCAGGTTTGCTGCAGCAGGGTTTTTTCCGGCCATGCCTCCTCCTGCCCATGGCCTACTGCCAGCTGCAAAATGCTCATGGCACAGAAATGAGGTCACTGCCCTCTGCACTTCATTTTCTACCCACCGTTTCCCCCAAAGCTGTCCAAAGACAACTAAAAATCACCTGATATTTGGCTGTGCTCATACTCAGTCTGCTCATTGCTTTGGTGTACAGCAGAGACACATTTGTGTCAGCTAGAACTGGCAGAAAGTGAGGGGAGAGAAAGGAGGACAGAAAGAAAGTGGCAGTGAAGGGCAGCCAACCCTAACACTGAGAGCTCATCAGCATCTCTGTCACCTCTCTACCATAAGAACACATGCTTTGGAGAAGAAAAACTTAGTCAGGGAACAACTTCCTGCAGACACAGTCCAAAATGCAATTAGATATTAAGCGCATGAAAATTAAGCCTTTTACTTTACAAACTTACTCTTTTGTTCTTGCACTTGCTAATGTGAGTCTTAAACACAGAAAAAAAAAAGGTAAATGGAAAATGCATCACATATAGTTTTCTTTCCTCATGGAGAAGAAAAGTGGGATGAAATGGAATGGTACATGGCAGAGACTTGTCACAGGATTTACTCCATTTCTGGAAAGCACTCAGCTCCATAACACTACATATTACAAGTGCTATTATTACAAGTGCTATTATTATTAGATATTACTAAAAAATGCTAAACCAGACCCAAAACAGGTTTTTTTTCTGCAAAGTCAGAAGGAAAGATGCTTGTGCTTTACCAGCAGTCTAACAGCACTGACTTCTAAGAATTATTTTTCTACACACATCATTGCTTTGCCATTGCAGAACAACACAGATGTCTAACCCCTGCTCAGCCCATGATAATAATTAATAATTACACTAATAATACACTAAGAATTAAAAAATAAAGAAAAAATGCCTTTAAAAAATATCCAGACTACTCACTCCAAGCTAGACTCTCTGATCATGCTGCAAATTGAGTGGTCAAGTTCTATATGTATCTTTAGACAACACTTTTGAAATTGGTCTACTTTTCCTCAGTTATCACTCCATTGATAAACCAGTAGCCTAAACAGTCTCCCCAGGCTTCACTGAAGACAGGTCTATTTTCTATTTGCCAAAACATTTCACATTTATGGACCAATTGTTGCCGCACATTGCATGGAGAATAGGGCAGGTATCGAGACTGCCACAGGAAAGTGGGGTATGAGCATCTTAACACCTAATTGTGTTTATTTCACTCTTTGAGATATGGGTAGGTGGTATATATTGAGTAACAGTAGCAGAGTTGGTGCAAGTGGAAGGCTTCTCTTACTGACATGCCACCCTATATTACCTAGTCATTTTTAGGTTAAAGGTGGGAAGGTACAAAGGAGAGGACTTGTTGGGAACACAGCCACTTCATTCTGTATTACCAGTAAGTACCAAAAAATCAGCAGTGGAGCAGGAGCCCATACATACCAGCACTTACCCTCTGAGTAATGGAAATAGCTCTGATGATTGCTCTGCCAACAAACAAAGGCTTTCTTTTCCCTCTTTTTCTCCTCCTTTGACTTACAACCACCCCCAGAGAGCAAAGCTCATCAGCAAGGAAGCTACTGTGAGGGTGCAGGGAGAGAAGCAGCATCCCATGAAAAAGATGTGGGAACAAGGGTGCTTGTGGGTGTTGCAGTAAGGTTAAATGAATAAATTTAAACTGAGTCCATTCCAGATGATGACTGTTTTATTTTGAAAGTTTCTGCTCATCTTTTCAGTCTCCCCATTGGATTACCAAGTCTGAGTGGCAGCATGGGCAGCCCAGCAGAGACAAGGGCACACAAAGGAAGGCAGGGGCTGTGCACATGCTTGACTCCTTGCTGCTTCCTTACCTGCCACATTTTCCATCATGGGCAGTGCCTGACCAAGAGACAGCTTTTCTAGCACAGCCTCTGTGCTGCAGTTCTGCTGTGCTGAGCACAGCATAGGCAATCTTCCTCTTGCTCTCAGTCTCCCCCAGTCGAGACATAAGCTAACAAAGAGAAGCCTACTTGTGCCTGTACTGAGGCTTTTAATTGCGTACTTATGCAAATGGTGACAGGTGATTTTTTTCTTTCTCTCACTGACAATGCTTTGTAGTTCACCAAGCTGATGTGGAGATGCTGAGGTTCTTGGGAAAAGCATCTTAGTGTGGGATGTCTGTGAAGGCCAAGAGCAAATGGTGGCTATAATAATCATCTTTTGTATTTTTTCTTTGCCTGCAGTTTCTGTTTATTGCTGCTTTGGCAGCTGAGCCCTTAACATTTAGCCCCAGCAAGGGAACAGAAAAAGATCAGCAACATATTACTGGCAGCTTGGTAACAGCAACTGAAATGTATGGCAGGATTTGAGGGCTGAAGCTTGTGTGTAGCATCCCTGTGATAAAACAATAATCAACCTTCCAAGATCCGTTAGGTCTTTTTTACTGAGTGCAAATTACATGATACATAGCAGACATAAGGAAACAAGTTTCACCTTGAATATTCTCGATATAAGCCTGCCTGCATAAGCAGGCAAAAATAGCCTCTGTTCTCCAGTTGCAAGGAGTGAGGGAAATACACTCTCAACCTGGCTGTTGTAAGCAAGTCCCTCCACTATTCCACTTTTGGAAGTAATTACCACAAATTGCTATGGGAAGCAGTAATTTTCTTTAGAGCTTTTCAGATTAGGAGATTTTTCTGCATGAAACATCAGCTTCCTTCTGCAGAGATAATTTTGCTATCTTTCTTTCCCTCCCCACTCAAGGAGGGAGCAGTGGGGTAAAATTAGCCTTGACAGAGAAAGGCTCTTAAGGAATTTGGATAGGTCAGCAGAAGTGGAAAGCCAGAATGCATACAGCAGCAGGACATGAATTCTGCAAGGATAAACTGAGATTTGCAGCATTATCCTCCGCTTTTCCTAATACCTGGTCTCCATCTTATTTTCTCAGCAGCAACATTCTGCCTTGAAGTCATTTGCATTTTTTAAACATATGTACAGGGTAAAAGCAAAGAGAAGGTTTTTTCAATGGGATTTTCTGTAAGGCTGATATATATGCTTCTACTTCTGCAAAAAAACCAGGAAGAAGTACATCAAATGCAGAGTTTTAAAACTAAAGCTTCCTCTGGTGGCAACAAATCTGTACCACTTGCCATTTTCCTGGAATATTTCCTTTTGGGGAAAAAAATGGTAACATCTTCTCAATCAATACATTGCATAATGTAGACAATCTCACATGCTGAAACTTGGGACACCAAACTGCTTCTGATATGCTCATACACCCATAGGCTCAAGGGATGGTTGAGGATGGAAGGGATCTCTGGAACTGACCAGGTCCACCCCTCTGCTCAAGCAAGGCCACCAGGGAATGGTTGCTGGGACTGTGTCCAGATGGCTATTGAGTGTCTCCAAGGATGGAGACTCCAAAACCACATGTATTCTAGTTAGAAGACACCCAGGTCCACAGGACATACTAAAAGACTTCTCTTCTAAAGGCCTTGAACCTATTTTGCATGCTTGCAGATGAAGCCATTACTGATACTGATCACAGAAATCTTGTCCTTGGAATACTCTGATATGCTTTTTGGATCTTATTTTCAGATCTCTCAGAAAAAAAAAAAAAAAAAAAAAAAAAAAAAAAAGAGAAAAAAAAGTGGGAGTTGAGAAAGAAAAAGGAGTCCTTTCTAATGAGGAAGCAATCATATTCTTCTGGGAGAAATTAAAAGAATTTAAGGATTTCTAAAGGCATAGCAGGACCACAAAGAAAATAGCTACATATATAAACATTTAATTTTGTACACTAATATGCTTTGGCATCCAGGAAAATTGCTCAGTACCTTTCATACTTAAAATAAAATTCCTATTGCTAATCTGTGAAATCTTTGTGGAGACATCCTTGCTTACACAGTTTTAGAATGACTAGAGATACACAAAGATGATTTCCCAAAGTTTGAAAAACCACTACTTAAATTTAGGGCTCAGTTCAATATGGAATTATGCTGTGTAGGGTTCCTATGGAATTTAGTCATAAAAACTTCAGACTGTACTAAAAATGAATTAATTTCGTGGTTTTGGTATTCAATGAAGCCTCCTTCCCTCATGCACAAATAGCTAACACTATGCCCTGAATAGCAGGCATGTCAAAAAGGTGGAAAAGGTTATTCTGGGCTTTATAAACTATAGCCCACTAGATCCATTAAAAAAGGGAACTTTCTCAGAGTTCATAAGATAACAGACCTGCCTGCAAGGCAGCTTTAATTTGTATTCTGGTCAATTAAAGGAATTTATGCAGCTATTTATCACTTGTTAAAATAAATACTTACAACATTTATCTGGGCTACATATGGTACCCATGTATTATCTAGAGACAAAACATGCTCAAGAAGAAATTAGCAAGTTTTGCAATATATATTTTGACCTTTTATAACACCTTGCCATGCAAAAATTTGAGGTGCAAATAATGTTATAATTTTTTTCTGAGGCTGCTTAATATGAACTCAGACCACCTTAGTTTCTTGAAAGAGCTTATTAAAAACTAGAAAAAAGCTGAAAATGTTCACTTAATAAAATACTGAAGCTGAAGACAGTGAAGGGAGGTTTCTAATGCATTGGTTTCATTTCTGTCATCAAACCCAAATTTCTCCACTCACTGCAGCTCTTAGCAGGAATCATTTCTAACCTGTACCCAGAGATAACTCTTCCTCTGAACTGATACTGACCCATACGTTTACTTTGTGCTGCCCACATTCTGCTGCATGGGTGTAGATCACAAACACATATATTTGTCTGAATTGGAGCCCTTAGCCATGAGAAAAACCTTTGAATGTTTGAATGACGAGTACTTTGGTCTATTGAATTGGACATTTGTCTTCACAGAAACAGGAATGCTAAAATATAAAAAGGAAAAAACAACCACTGATTCTTTCATTGTAAAAAAGCTATCATTTTGGAGAGAGAAAATAATGTTATTTTGCATTTCATACCAGTGTCAACTGACAGGGACATCAGATTGACAATGGCAAGTATCCAATACTAGTGCAAGCAACTGTGCTTGTAAAAATATTTAAAAGGCAACTTTAAACTTTAAATTACAGGTGAGAATTTATTTTGGGGGCTATTTTTAAACACAATTTCTATCTTAAAGATGCTGTTGGAAGCAAAATAACAAAACTGATTGACACACAGATTTTTTTTTCCTCTTATGACTGTATGATTCTCTATTACATGGCTAAAACGCATTAGCACTAATAAAGGAGCTGAATGCCATTTCTTAAATATTCATGTGACAGGTGTTTAAATCAGGTTTAGCTCCTTGAGACGTAGTTTGTTTAGGGGGTTTTCATAAAATATATGACTTGAAGACCTCTACTAGCCAGCTTCTTCTATATTTGTTTTTAATGGTAGGAAACAACATAAAAAATTAAAATACTTGACAAAATACCTGAATAATAAAGCCTGCCACAGCCAGCTAAAACATCTTACATACTTGCAAAATGTGCCTTGCAAAGCAGATATCACTTTCAACAAGAAACTGATTTTTATTTTTCAGAATGCTAACCAGACAATTTAAAAAAAAAAGAGGCAAAATAACTCCTCACTTCAATGAATCCAGCCCTTTTTTTCTTTTAATCTATGATTATATGCCCTAATATTGGTGTGTATACAACTTTCTTCTCTCTGTGAAATTGCTTGAAAAGAACTGGTTTACAACTCTAAAAAAATAAAATTAAAAAAAAATAAAAGCCCAGCACTTATTATTTTGCCAACATTTTTTTCCAGGCATTAGATCTGCTTTAGCAATAAAAATGTTGCAACAAATCTTCACCTCACAAAGCTTTCCATAACCATGTGTCAGGAATCTGTATAAGCCTGGAGTCTGCATCACTTCATGTACAAATTTTTCTTACCATGAGATTATAAAATCTCAGCTTTAATGATGATATGAACTCATTTCATTAGACAGAATTTGGAAAGATATGGAGAACATTCATAGTGCTGTTCAGCTAATACATTTCAGGGTAAGGCGTTAAACATCTGAGTTACAGTAATGGGCTGCCCTAGTCCTGGCAAGTTGCATATACAAACCCTTTCATGTCCAGTTTTCTAGATATTTGCCATTGCTGGTAGGAACAAGGATGGTTGTAATTCATGCACTGGGAGAGGAATGGGCTCCTCAGCACCATAGTCTCTCCTCCATCAACACAACCCTAGTCCCAGTGGCTGAAAGCCCACTGTCCTTAGTCTTCATGGAGTTCCCAAGCCAACAAGAAATTACAGTATTGATGGCTTCTTTTATCTACAGTGACATCAAACATTTATAGTGAGACATATAAGAATATATATTTATATAAATATATAAAATATTTATATAAAATATATAAATAAATACATACACAAAATATGGCATTATTTTCCAGAGAGATGATACATTTCACAGGCCACTTTTCCTTATCCAGATTTCACTGCCATCCAGAATTTTTCACAAAATACATTAAACAACCAGCCACAAAAAAAAATTGCCAAAGCCTTCCTTATGTGAAAGCATCACATACCACAACAAAACCAAATCACTTCTCTTCCAGTCAAAAAGACATAACACCACAGCAGACAGTGAGTTTAACTATTTAAATCCAATGGTTCTTTTTCTGTGCTTAGATGCAGGCAAATGATTTCTACCATAGTCAAAACAAGCAACAATCGTGTGTCACATAAATGAAACGTGTGGGTCTCAACACCCAGGGTCCACAATCCCCCCCCCATATTGTCCACCTTGTTTTCAACACGAGTTCCTCATACAGAAGTGCGTGCTTTGGTAGAATGTATCAAGACAACACAGAATAGATACACCTTTTCAAAATAAATAAGCAAATACAAAGAGTAGTATTGTAATGGCAATTTTTTGACCATGAATATTCTGTATTAGTATAATCAGTAAATGGAAGAAATGTAAGCCCTGTTGCACAAACTGAAGCAATGTATAGACAGAAGAAATCTTTACCAAGAGCTTCAGTGCAACTGTTATCCTTTCCAGTGGCATAATTCAGTGATGGGTACACCAGAATTATCAATAAAATAATTTTAAAAAATTATTATCTTGGTATTTGTAGTTATATCAAATAATAAAACTCAATCCCTTCTGGAAACACCTCCTGTGCTCCAAAAATTCATTTCTCTTACCTAGAACAGGTCATGTGTGTATACATACAAATTTATATATATTTGTAAATCATTCCATATTTACTTTCTGTTTGCATACAGACGTATACAATAGAATTACTGTGTAATATTTGGTATTCACAATTACATTTAAATAAAGTCTATTAAAAAATCATTATATTAAAGATAGACTAACAGAATATTCATAATATATTTTACAGAAAAAAATAGCCATGTCTCTTTTTTAGAAATACATTTCTTTAAAAATCTTTGAGATTTTTATAAAACTTTTTACCCGTGAAGACAAGTTTCCCATCAGACCTGTAAAAAAAGCTTTACCTTTAAATCCTTGTGGGGTTTTTTGGTTTTTTTTTTCTTTTTAATACTTTTACAAGCTTAACGTCTGTAAATTCTTTAAAATAAAACACCCAGTATCTTTTGGGATCAAATTGGTCACAGGCCATTCTTTAAAAAGTCAGTGGAGACTCCCTGATTCCATTCTGAAGTGCCTTTTGTTTTTCTCTCTGGGTATCAATAGTGCAGGTTTACATGAGAACGCAGAGCTCCCTACACATCCCATAGGAAGCTTGATGTGTGTCGGTGGCAGGGTGCAGCTGCAGCAGCATCCACAGAGGCTGCAACTCCCCATCTGCTGCAGGAGGCAGAGCTTGTTACTCCACACACAGTGCAGTCCCACAGTGTTTGCTGAGCCCCTCCAAGGTCTCTGTGAGGTCCAGTGGCCATGCACAGATGCCAAAAGAGCTGGCTCATTTGCTTTCCAAGTTATAGCAGTGGACATCTCCTTTTCCATTCCCATCATACCCAGGAAGCGGCTGTCCATATTTATCCACGCACCAGCAATAACCTCTTTTTCGGCCTTTGGATGGGCGACACTGAAACATAGTAAAAGACCCAGTCAGCATGAATTTTGTTTTCTCCACTTGTAGTATTAGATAGCAGGGATTCCTGCTCCTTTGATAGCTGCACTTCAATATCCAGACCATATCTGACAGAATCAGAGTATTCGTTACCACTACAAAGTATTTCAATAAAAACTTACCTTCTCTCCCCATCAATCCCTCTGGGTATAACTAGTCTATAATATAACTGCACTGAGAACTACCAAAAAATAGGCTCCTGAAGTGCTCCCTATCATATTTGGCAGCACAGCTGCCCCCTTTGAATACCATACAACAGTATGGGCTAGTGACTGGGACCCATCTTCAGAAAAAAAAATTAGCAGATATATTCTACACTAAAGCACAGGTCTGGCAAAGACAACCATTGCAGGAAGAAACACACTTGGTTTGCATCTGTTTACTGGAGGAAATTCAACAGTGTAACAAACACTTATTAACAGATAGATAATCCTTCTGTAGTGTAGTTACTGCAAAAGCTGTTAGGTAGACTAGAGCTTCACATGTACATTTTCCTATTAAAAAGTTTGTGTATCTACTAGTCTATAAAACGTTAGCTTTAAGTTGACTGCTGGAATTCACCAACAATGCTGATCAACCTGAAACTATAACAGGCAATAACACTGAACCTCTTCAGAAGCAGTAATGCAGTAAACACGCATTATAAAGTCTACTACATACTAAGTAAGTAATGCTCTTCCCAAGGAACCAAGAGTGGCATAAACTAGACTAAAGGAGATAACATGCTGCAGGCTGCATTCAGTATGCAACTTGGACACAGTTTACATTACCATGAACCTCTGTGACCTTGCAAGGGGTTTAATCCATTCACTCACTAGGTTTGCAGTGGTCAGCCTCCCTGTCAAGACAGCCTCCCTGTCAGCTCATGTTTTGAGATTTGGTGATACGGGATTTGCTTCAAATGCAAACAAAGGTGGCTGTTTACTCAGAACATACTCACAAAAGAGGCAGTGACACAAGCACACCCCATTTCCTGTGGTTACGTCTGTTGCATTGCTAATATGAAGGCAGATTGGCTAGACTGGTGCTACTTATGTCCCTCAACACTGTCAAGTCTATCATTCAAGCAGAGCAACAGTTCCCTCTGAGATCACATTCAGAGTAATTCAAGTTTTCAGAGGTTCAGGCTGGTACAATCTGGTAAACTTCACCACTATCCTTTTACTTTTTCTCCAGAGTCTCCTAGGCATGGCCCAATGTCTCAGGAGGCTATGGCACTGGCTCACACAAGTGCCTTTTCCATGTGCAGGTACACAAGAAAATATGAAGTTTTGGGCTCCACATGCTGCTCAAAGTGACTGATCCTTTCCATGTCTAGTTTAGTATCTAAGGTGATGGTGCTATCTTGGATGGAACAGGGAATACAGATCACTTTGGGACAGCCTGCACCAGCACACTGGCCCACAAGCAACCTAATTTGTGGCACCATGGAGCAGGGTAAACAGTCTTAACTAAGACCTTATGAAAGAGATATGGAAGTAGGTCACACATTAGGTACAAGTTTCTCAAACAAGTCAACATCTTGTTTATTTTATTTTACCATAAATTAAGTAACATTATTCAGCATAACTGAAAATTAATCCATCCTTCCGATACATTGAGTAAAAAGCTCAATGCAGAAATGTCTTCTCTTCTACAAATCTGCAGTCCTTCTGCACTAACCCTATGAAAATGGACAGCTGCAGGATGACAAGATCCAGCTTAACATACATATCAGCTTAGTTTTAGAAGAGAGTAAAGAAGTTCAAAGCTATTGAGAGAACAGCTACATCAATAATTCACTGAACTAAACGGTTACCTGCACTTCAGTTCTTCAGTTGAGATTATTAAATCTTTAAACATAAATCCTACAACTTATATTTATCATCTCAAAAGCCTTACTAGAACTTGCATGTATTCTCCAGGATTTCCATGAATGACTACTCAATGTCCACTGATGTCAAGGGAGATTTTTCTTCAGCGTTGATGGTGAATGGACTGGACTCTAGCTAAGTGTTATTAACATTTAATGACTTAAATTCTTCATGGTCAAAACAGAGGAATTAATAAACAATAGCCTTTGCACAATTTAATTTTACAAAAAGGAAACTGAGCCAGCACTTCTAGGGTTGTTTTCCCAATAAAGTAGGCACAGATGGAGCCCAAAGAGCATAGGGCTTCTGGCTGCCAGCCTGGTGCTCTGGCAGTGAAACTACATATCTGCTAACAATAGTAACATAGCCTCCCCTTTTAGAAGTACTATATGAAGTATGTTACACAACTCTCATTGATTCATAGGCTTGCATCACTTTCAAAACAAACGATCAATTAAAGTTCTCATGTTGTTGAAGGCTTTGATTGCTTTTAACAGCTGCACAATCATTTTTCCTAATTACTACATGAAATTAATTTGCAGAAACACCTTTCCTACTACTATTTTTTTACTTCTTCTAGACAATCCACTTGAAAAGCAAAACCCTTAGATCATTCTACAGCTGAAATAACACTCTATGAGAAAACAATTTATCTTTTCCAAGTGATTTTTTTCTACTCATTCAGGCATGCTAATAGTGAAGCACTTCTGATTAAAAAGCAATGCTTTTATCCTGAAACAGCCAACACTCCCTACAGAAGTGGTAGACAAGTCACACTGAAAAACACATATCTAAATATTTGCTCTTATGAATTTTGTATTCCCTGCCCAGCTATTCATGAAGTATGACTTCATAAGTTTAAAAAGCTGGAAAACTGCCCAAGCAGTGGAGACAGTAATTACTTCTGATAGAAACACCAGCTGCCATCTTCCATGCCACCTGCCCTTCTCCTTTTCACAAAGAAATGCCACAGAGGCATTTATGGGGCACAGCAAAGCATATGGTATCCCATTGAACTTCTGATCAGTCCAGAGGGCTCCATGGAGTTATATCCACAGTCTTCAGGAACAGACTGCAGACAACATTGACATATACCTCAGGCCATTTTGGCTCCTGGCAAGCACAGCTCTGTTTTCAGTGGAACGATGCCAGCTCACATTTAGGTGAGTATCTGGCTCCAGTAAACAAACATGGGGCAATTCTAGTAATTGGTCCATATAATAATTCTAACTTCATCAAAACCTTTTTTCCCATGTTTGAGACAGGAACGTGCCTGTATCAACTAATTATGCATAAATATACCTTTATCACAGAATCACTAGTTTGGAAGAGACCGTCAAGATCATCAAGTCCAACCCACCCCTAACACCTCAACTAAGCCATGGCATCTAGTGCCACATCCATCTTTCTTTAAACACATGCAGGGATGGTGACTCCACCACCTCCCTGGGCAGACAATTACAGTCCTTTATCACTCTTTCTGTAAAAGACTTTTTCCTAATATCCAACCTATATCTCCCTTGACGCAGCTTGAGACTGTGTCCTCTCATTCTGTCTGTTGAAGAAAGAGACCAACTTCCACCTGACCACAACCACCTTTCAGGACATTATAGAGAGTGATAAGGTCACCTCTGAGTCTCCTTTTCTCCAGGCTGAACAACCCCAGCTCCCTCAGTCATTCCTCATAGGGTTTGTGTTCCAAGCCCCTCACCAGCCTTATTGCCTCTTCTGGATGCACTCAAGCATCTCAATGTCCTTCCTAAACTGAGGGGACAGAAATGGACACAGCACTCAAAGCGTGGCCTCACAAGTGCTGGGTACAGGGGAAGAATGACCTCCCTGCTCCTGCTGGCCACACCATTCCTGATCCAGGCCAGGATGCCACTGGCTTTCTTGGCCACCAGGCTCATGTTCAGTCGGCTGTCACCAGTACCTCCAGGTCCCTTTCCACATGGGCACTGTCCAGCCACACTGTCCCCAGCCTACAATGTTGAAGGGGGGTTTTTGTGGCCAAAATGCAGGACTCAGAACTTATTAAATTTCATCCTATTGGACTCTGCCTATCCATCCAACCATTCCAGGTCTTTCTACAGAGCCCTCCTCCCTTCCAACAGGCCAACACATGCTCCCAGCTTAGTGTCAACTGCAAATTTACTAATGAAAGACTCATTCATGTCATCAATAAAAATATTAAACAGAACTGGCCCCAGCACAGACTCCTGAGAAACACCAGCAGTGACTGGCTGCCAGCTGGATGCAGCACCATTCATCACTACTCTCTGGGCCCAGCCATCCAGCCAGTTATATATATATATATACATATACATATATCTACCAGCACAGTTGAATAGTACAACCTTATATGTGTGATTAAGACAATTATAAATTTTAATAGGTGTGATTTTAAAGTTTATAAACAAAAGGTGTGAAATATTTCTCATGTTACACCCTGACATATAAATTTATGTTGTTAGAAGTGTTTCACATATGCAAATTATTGTCCACGGTTGTTCCTGAAAAGTCAATTTCTAGATAACCATAAACATCAAGAAAAATAAGTGCTTTCAAGCTGACTGGAAGACCGGATGACCAGGAAGGCAGAATACATGAGTGCCTCCTGAATGAGTTTTAATGGAGCCAGTGTGATCATAATTTATCAGATTCCTACCATCCCAACATGCTACATATTCTTATCCTAGACAGTGGTTTTGGAAACTTTTTCTAGAATTCAAAATACCTAGCTTGCATTCATTTTTAATGGATTTACTGTCTACTTCCAAACCTATTATTCTGAATTTTGTGACAACAGAATATAATTCAATTACAGACTGAACACGGCTAATAATGAAATGAATGGAATTAATAAAACAGCATAGAATTCTGTTAACGAGATTAGACAGGAGCTCACAGTATCTAAAATATCAGACCTACATGTTGATGCTTCTAAAACAAAACCAAACAAACAATTGTCACAATTCCTTGTGAACAGTTAATTTGATCTGGACAGGACTCACTTCTCAAACTGACGGTTTTTTTCCTAGAAATAATTCTATGAGGGCAACTATTATTTTTGGGTTGGATTTTATTGGTGAGAGAAGCAGGTTGCCTCTGTAAGTCCCATCTCTGAGGGCTTGTTCCCAGAGTTGATCCAGGTTCACTTACAGAATCAGCAACCCAAGCGAATTTCCTGTAGAATGTTTACTCATGTGGCATCCATTTGTGGGCATCTCTTGCAAGATCCTGAGTCATCTCAAACTACCATTGAAAGTACTGGACCTGTGTAAATTGGCACAGTGCTTGACAAGGCTGGCGAGGTATGAAAGTGTCCCTTCATTCTCTATATATGCTGGCCAGATGGGCTATTGCACATAGTGCAGGAACCTTTCATAAAGAAGCTTTAAAAGTTTCCAGGCAGCACAGACAATGCACAGAGGACAAAAGTATCTATTTGCTTTGTACCAACACCTTATTCTCGTAAATCAGCTTCAAGTAACAAATACCAGGCAACATTATTATCTGTCTTTCTGATTTTTTTCTTTGTATTTCCTTTTTCTTTTGCCTTGGTGATAGAACTATGACTGTACTTTAAAGTACAGTCCTCCTTTCACTTAAGCCACTTTAATATGTGCTTACTGCAAATCTGATTTACTACACACAATGCCAGAGATTACTTGCAAACCACCACATTTTTGCAGACAAAGCAAAAACTTCAGAGTCTGAAGAAAGATGAAAGGAAGACCTACTGAACAAAGTAAATACCAGTCTGCAGTCTTCTATAATACACAGAGAAGGAAAAGGGCTACTGCACACTTGAGTGCCTTGAACACAGTCAAATGATGTGCTGTTTTAGAGCAGCTAAGAAAATATTTCTATGACACAGGCAGAAAACAGAGTCCTAGTCTCACTCTGCATAGCAGTCCAATGCATTTTCTGAAAACAAGCAGATTGAAATGTGAGCACTGCTCTCTGCTAGTTTACATGCAGCACAACATGGCTGACGCAGGCTTCCCAGAGCTCCAGGCAACAAAAAGAAGCTTCCCTTGCTTGGGAGTTGCCACCACCTGCTCAGGAAAAGCTGGGAAGCATAGAAAAGCTCAGCAGCATGTACCAAAGGTCAAACAGCACTGTCAACGCTGGACTGATGGCAGAAAGGAAGGCTGGAAATCTCACCCCTGTTATAAACGCTCCACCTGACATTGACAGCTTATTGAAGAGCTCCAGGAATACTAGAAAGGGAAAGACCGTTTCTAAGAAAGCTGAAAGCCAAAAAATGGAGAGATACCATTTCTAAAATAAAGTTGCCTGATCAGAGGTTGACCTCTCACTTCCAACCATTGAACTGCATTAGCTAGCAACAGAGTCAACCACTTCTTTGGTTACTGGAGATAGAGAGGCTGATTCATGTAAACCCGAAGTGAAAGACATGATAGTCCACAAACAAAAATCTGTCCTTGAGAAAAATCTTAAAGAAACCTTTGAATTCAGGAAATTTTGGAATTATCCCAAGAAACATATATTTGGAGGCAGTCCACTAACTAAACACCAAAATTAGATGGGATGTGCACACTAAACAAAGAACCTGACACATCTTGCACTTCTCCCAAGTTCTGAACGAGCTTGAATGGCAGCATGGAATGGAGAATGCTGCTATAGCTCAATTCAACACAACTAAAGCATAAATACCCACAGTTTTGGTCGGCATTTGTCAAGTAAGGTCACAACTCCAGAAGCAGAAAGGGCCAAGAAGCCATCCTTGCTGCAGAGTAACTACTAGGAGTATCATTTTCACGACAACATGACTTGGATTTTGGAAGCTATCTGTGTAGCACATAAAGGAAAGATACATACCTTTCTCAAGTTGCTTTATGTAACATGATCCAGTGTAGGTCTTCTAGGAACTCTCAAGCAGCTATTTACAATTCAAAGCATTGATCTATTGCAGTCATATGGTGACTGCAACATTAGCTCTGTGGGTTATTGTAGAGGCACAGCTTTTTTTAAACCAAAGGGCATTAGTATCTAGGACACCAGTCAACCCATGTGTGATTAGGTATGAAGTTTCTCAAATGAGTCTGTTGTCATGATCAACAGAAAATAAAAATACTATCACCACTTGACAAGTTTCAGCGCTACCAGATCAGGTCCTAAAACTGGAAATTAACTAGTTCCTCCTCAAAATGATATATAATGCACCTTGCTGGCAAGATCTTTCAACAAAGATGCAGAAAAGGTGAAATGCATTCATTGAAATGACTGAAACACTGTACATACTTGCTTTTTCTTGTAGAATCCCCTCTTGTCACAATTTGGAATATGAAAGCCCCTGGGACTCAAGATATTCAGGATCTTTAGGTGGTTTAAAGTGTCTTCCATTTCTCTACGACATGGACCCTGTTAACAAGCACATTTTAGAAAACACAGATGAAACTTCACTCCCAAATTCCATCTTTCACTCAAGAGTTAATAAATCTTTAAAGGGCAAAAAAGCACAAACCCAAACAAATCCACTAAAACAGAGATGGCTGAATATATCAAAAGCAGACCATTCACAGAAAAAAAATTTCTGACCTTCTCCTCTATTCAAGATAAACTCATTTCTAAAGATGGAAGGCCCTACACAGTGCTGAGGGACATACTGGCATTTCCAGTTGAAATCCAAGTCACATATACCTTTGGGAAGGCTTAACCAGTACATAAATCAGTCATATATAACATAACTTAAGTCTGGAAAAGCTGGCCTTGCACCAAGTGGGAAAACAAGAAAGTAGGCCACTGGAAATACAAGACTAGATAGGCCATCCTCAATGACATTTTTTGTGATTCTGCTGGATTTGAAAGCTTAAATGAAACTGAGACAATTGAAAATAAGTGGTTTGGCATAACGTATATATAAAATATCTCAACTTTGGACAACAATTCCCAATTCCAACTGAATAAACACAGTCATACAGAGGACCAGTTGCACACGACAGACTCATTATAAGTACGTCACTTTTTTTCCTCACTTTCTTCATCTGCAAAAGGCTGACAACAAGGTAGTGAGGATTAGCTCTAGCACAATGAGCCAAAAAGAGCTTCCAGAAGCACTTCCAAGAGCATGTCTCAAACACCAACTAATTATATCTCATGGCAGCACTTCTGGGTAGGGAGTAAAGCATTATGAGCTCCACTTTGCAGTCAGAAGATCAAGAGCAGAGGATTTCACATTTTGCCAAAGGCCTAGAAGGCCATCAGTGTCAGCAGTGGGATCAGGATTCAAGAGTCATAGCCTACAAACACTGCTATCTAGGTGTAACACTGACCTGCACCACCAGCCCACTTCTTCAACAGAGACACAAAAAAAATTTCTTTGCATGGTTTCATGATTTAAGTTTCTGCATTGAGACAAAGACTCATTTGGTGATGTTCCTAATTAGTAAAGTAATGACAGTTATACTTTCAAGTGGTAATATTAATAGCTTGCTCATGTAAAGGACCTTCAATGTGTACAATCTCCATAGTACTACTGGAGATTAATATGGAGCTTTTTGGTCAGTAAAGACCTTCCTTGTTGCCTTCATGTTTTCCCTCTGTACCGATCTCACGAGTTCTAAACATGGGCTTTAACCAGCTTCTCTTACTGCTCAAATTCACTGATCCCATGTGACAAACATTCAGCGACTTGGTCCCAAATCAGGCCTACAAAATGATCAACAAGTTTTTAAAAAAATTATTTTGAAGCAAGGTTCCAAAATCAGCCAGACCAGTATCAAAAGCTAACATGCAGACACAGCTAGATGAGCATTTGCTGACAAAATGACCTGTCCCTGATGGACTTATTTCAGATTCTTAAAGACACCAGCAGCCCTGGTAAACTGGCATACCTTTGCTCATGGATCCAACTATCGCTGCTCATCCTAGTTACAAATCTATTTCCTCAACCTTCATTCTTTTAGTGATGGCACTTTTACTTCATATTTTTGGGAGGAGGACACACTGGAAGGCAGATACTGAAGTGATGTAAGTAGATGGTTGGACATCAGTGACAAACTAAAAACGAAGCTTCTCTTGGAAGCCAGACTATTTAGGCAGAGGTTTTCACCTCATACAAGTTTCAAAACCTTCTTTTGAGGATGAGAAGCCATGTCCGCTTTCACCGTGACTGTTTTTGATAAAATGCCAAAGTATATCCAGATGCATTTTTCAAGCCATCTGGCCTAAGGCACAGGTTATCAGCTGGATGTCTAGGAAGAGAATTATTCTTGCCATCAGATTAACCACACTCTGACCACCCTGCAAATTCACTGGGCATAGTCAATAGGGAGAAATGACAGTTCGTGTGATCACAAGACTTTGCATCTAGGCAATAGCACCAAACAGCAACTCCAAGGGGAGGTGGTGCTCAGCATGTCATGCAGTGACTGACTAGTTAAGATCCTAATCCTCAGTTCAGCCTAAGTTTATCTCCCTTGATTTGCAAAAGGCAGTGTATGAACACAGTGCCACTACACTCAATGTGAAACATCTTTTTTCCATTATTGCAACTCAATTATACTGTTTGCAACCAAGTTGAATGACGACACTACTAAACCTGTACTGAGTTCACACACGCAAATGTGTGACAATTACAGGGAGGAACAAGAACTTTCAACCTTTAAGAAACTTTAGTGAAAGTCATTCTTGTATTGATGTAAACATCATTATGTTAGTCCTATGTGTTTCCTGAACACAATCCTCTTGGTCTGCTGATTGTGTATGCATTTGCAGAGTCAACAGATTTACCAGTTAGAATGCCAGAATGTCCTAAAAGGCTGCAACAATTAGCACTCTTTACCTATTTAGTGTAATTATTCATCTTGTCATATGCACAACATGCATATATATACATATATGCACCCATTCACATACTGGCAAATGCCTTCCTATTTACAAAAATACTTACATATTCAGTTTCTTGTTTCGATTCAGAAGAGAAATTCAACGTATCCGTGCTCTGCGAATCATATTCGACTTTATAGCGTTGTGTATCTTTGGCTTGCACTTTCCTGATGATATCTATTTTGATGTGTGGTGGATGTGACTTGGAATCTGGCCCCCTGTGAGAGTTTGGAACGGCCTGATTTTCTACACTGCTGGTACTCCTGTCTTCTTCTGAATCACTGAAATTTCCTTCATAAAGAACAAATGGAGAAGAAACAATGTTACTTGGCTGCCAGCTGTGTCTGCAAGGGCATAGAAACAGAATCCCCTGAGCTGGAAGAAACCCACAAGGTTCCTCAAGTCCAGCTCCTGGCCCTGCACACCACAGCACCAAGAATCAAATCATGTGCCTGACAGTATTGCCCAAACATTTCTTGAATGCTGTCAGTCTTGCTGCTGCAACCACTTCCCTGCAGAGCCCACCCACCCTCTGAGTGAAGAAACTTTTCTTCATATCTAACCTCTAACCTCCCCCTGATACAGCTTCATGCTCTTCCCTCAGATCCTGTCACTGGTCACAAGCAAGAAGAGGTTAGTGCCTGCCTTTCTGCTTCCTCTTGTAAGGAGGAATGTACAGCATGATGAGGTCTCCCCTCGATCAACAAGCTACTAGATTAGTCTACATGTTTAATTTTCCTTTTTACAAAATAGCAATATACAAAAAGATGAACGCCGCAGCATTCTGCGAGCGTTAGCACCTTTATTGCCAACAGATGAGTTTTGTAATTGAACCATTCCCATGTTCAACGCGGCCTCGCGAAGTGCCCAGCCGCATCACCTGCGCAGGCTGTACCCCAGACCGGGAAACCCCGGAGCCACGGCCACTGCCCCGGAGCCACGGCCACTGCCCCGGAGCCACGGCCGCGCCGACCGCTCGCCCCTGACTACGCGCTGTAGTGCCTCCCGCCGGCGGTAGGGGGCAGGCCTGCACCACAGGAGCGAAGCCCACCGCAGCCCCACAGGCGCCGGGGCGCGGATCTCTCCCCTCCGCTGACTTCATCAACCCCAGATAAACGCAGCCAGCTTCGGGCACTTATGGGCTGCAGTGTGGCTCTGCCTGTCCCAGGGCCGTAATTTTTTTTTTTTTTTTTTTTTTAAGATGTTAACGCTATCAACTCTAGCTCGCTGAGTTTCCTGGTTCTAATTAGCTATTACTTACCCCCCCCCCCCCTTAACTTTATTCAACACACAGAACGGGAAAAGAAAAAGAACAGCACACTTTCATTTCTCTGCTACTAAAATAAAATTTAAAAAAAAAAAAACAAAACATTTCTTGGTGTACAAAACACATTTTAAAGGTAATGGACAAAACCCACCATTCATTCTGTAGTGGTTCCAAGGACAAACATTGCTTTCATCTAGAGCTTCAAAAATATTTTCTCTTTAAACTACCACCCACAAAAAGCAGGAGAAGCACACATTTCTAACATACTTCATAAGTTCAGTGTTCCTGTACTTGCTAAGGTATTTGTTTATGCTGCATTTCTCTCTGTTAGGAGACTCCTGCAGTGCAACTGTAACTACTCACATTTCTTCCAGTGAATTTTTCCAGTTAAGGAATTCCTAACAGCTAAGTAATAGCTGAGCCCCACTTAGTTCCTGTCTTAGCTGCTGATCACTTTTTTTTTTTTTTAAAGGAAATCCTATTGGGAGTGCATAATGACAACATCCAACACTAAAATTATACTTGATGACTCACTAAAAAAAGAACAAAAAAACCACAAAAGCTGAGAAATTCAGAGCTAAAAGTCCATGTTCAACGAACATAGTTTGTTGATGCTAAATATTTCAACACATGGAGTACAGTGACACTGCCAATACACAGGAATGGAGGAAGGAACATAAGAGGGAGAGGGTTCTGGGTTAACATTTCGGTACTGGTGGTTTTAGTGCAACCACTACTGGCAATGGACATAATTGACCAGGAAAATCCAAATCCCAGTGCAAATGGATTAAGGAAGTTTAAGTCCTAAGTCCAAATTTCCTGGCTTTTGTGGGTTTAACTCAGACTCTCAGCAGTATTTAAATGTATTTTTGGTCATTTAATGTCCTGTTCTGAAACAGTAGTATTTTTCCCCCACATTCTCAATGAAATTTGCAAGAAATGAGTCACTAAAATGTTATAAACCTGGACCTAAGTTTTCTGCAATCAGTCCAGTTCAATCAGTCAGTTTTTCTCTTCTACCAAAAAATAAGTAGAAAATATTTTTAACATGCATAGAGTATCCACGACAATGTCTGGTCACTTCAGATTAGAGAGACCAGGTAGTTGAATAGCACTTATTACACTTCAGATTAAAATGATCACATTGCCACATTTTAAACCATAAAGCATATTTGATTAACACAGTTTCACAAAACTTGGTGCCATGCTAGCTTTACATCTTCATAAGAGAAACAGAATCACCATGAGAGTTACCCATTCTCTTTTTTTTTTTTAAGCAATTAAAAGGGTTTCAAACACACACTACTATTTAACAGTTTTGTGCCCAAGAAAACCAACTGGAAAGTCAGTGGCCAATGACAATTTCTGTCATGATCCTACTGTCATATACTCTACCCTATACCAACTTCTAGCAATTTCTGTGAACTAGGAAGGACCAATGGAATAGCACATGATGCAGGACCTAGCTGCATGTAAAGGAGATTACGTGATCCTACTCAGAGAGGTGTACAACAGGGAGTGTTGGCTTGAGAGCTGGGAGTGGAGTGGTCCTCATGAGGAAGTGGGGACTATTTGTCATATAGGTTCTGAGCACTTCTTCCTTCTTGCACTCCTGGTTTGCAGGCTTCACTCTTTGAATGTGAACTGTAAGGCTCCTACTATGCACTTTTTAAGGAATCAAAAGTTCCAACTGATTTCAAAATCAGAGTTCTCCCTCAGCCAAGAATGCAGAAATAAGAATTCAGCTGAAAATGGAAAGATTTTCAGCTAAGTACAACTCTGTCTTCCCCTTCTCTAGCAGTCACTGTTGAAAGCACTACCCCTAGATTAAACGCCACCAACTCCTAAGCAATGAGGAGATGCTTCCTGTTTCCAGTGTTAATCCAAGAATGAACAGAATGAGGCAAACTCATGTGATGAAAGAAGCTACTCGATGTTCCAAGGAGATGAAAAGCTTCAGTTAATACCTCCAAACTCTCATTCAAATTGTCACAGCTTGGAAGTAGCACATAAATAATTACAATAAGGCATCTCCTATTATTCTAAGAGGCAGTTAACTGGAGCATTGGTGCCACTTTTTCAGCTAAGGAATGGCTAGTCAAAGAGTCCCTATAACCTGGCAAAAAATCATCTGGCTTTTTAAAAATGCAAGCAGTGGAAAGCCTTTTGACACACTTTTCTATTTAATAAACGTTGACATACTTGCTGTTGGTTAGCAAACAGTTTAATTAAATGCTTGCATAGCGGGACTGGGCTCTCTCAATCTGAATCCCAAGTTTCCCTGTCTTAAGTTTTAAAATGTGCATGCTAACAACTTTTTCCAACCGTCCCTTCCTTTTCAAACAAAATCCATTCCGTGAACATCTCACTTACAAGACATGGAAGAGGTACAGGAAACCTTCGTTTGATTAAGGATTTATTTGCAGTACAGACAAAAAACAGCGTCCTCTTAAACACTGTTGTGCAAACGCTTTGTTCTGAATAACCACTTTTGCAGGCCAAAGGGATATTTAAATTTCTTTTTTTCTCTGTGCTTAGACTTCCCTGACTTACCCACGCTGCAACGCAGGACTTAGACCCTACTCTCTCGAAGCTTTTTTGCTCACTCTCTTTCCAGGTACACCGAGGACAAACGGCGAGAATTACACCCTCTCTCTCTCCATCCAAGCTCTGTAGCCTGCCAGTCCCATGCACCCGCAGAAGCCATATGCAATCCCTCCCCCACTCCCCTTTAGGTTTTTTGTTCGGTTGTTTTTTGGGGTTTTTTAAGCAGCCCTGTCTCTTTTGCGAGGAGCTACTTCTCAGCATCGGTGTTGAAGAACCCCGGTATATACACAAATAAAGTGGAAGAGGTAAACTGTCCTTTCCTTCGGCCAAAGCACACCTCTTTCAAAACGATCCCAAGCTCGGCTACGTGGCTGCCGGCAGAGCCCCCCGCCCACGGGCCGGCAGCAAACGCGCAGCGAGCGAGGGCCGTTTCCGGAGACAGAGCTCTGCCGCGAGTTCGCCCACGCCTCCCCGCTCCTGCTGCTCCCTTTGCAATTTAAAACAAAAGAAAGCGACACAGACACACACACACAAAAAAAAAAAAAAAAAAAAAAAAAAAAAAAAAAAAAAAAAAAAAAAAAAAAAAAAAAAAAAAAAAAAAAAAAAACACAAACCGACAAAAAGCGAACAAGCAACAACAAAGAAACCCAAACAAAAAACCCCAACCAACGTCCCTCCATGAAAAAAAAAATCCTAACAAAAAAAAAAAAAAAAACCACAAACAAACAAAAAAAAAAAAAACAAAAAAAAAAAAACAACCCCGAAAACAGCCCAACAAGAAAGCACTGAAGAGGGAGAGCGGCGCGCAAGAAAGCCAA
Source organism: Brachypodius melanocephalos (assembly GCA_013398615.1). Classification (NCBI taxonomy): domain Eukaryota; kingdom Metazoa; phylum Chordata; class Aves; order Passeriformes; family Pycnonotidae; genus Brachypodius; species Brachypodius melanocephalos. The sequence continues at coordinate 12,613,939 of VZSR01003809.1, forward strand.
TCCCTGGCCTCCCACCCCGGCCGCAGCCCCTTACCTACAGCGTGCGGTCCCGGCAGCAAGAAGGCCCGCAGTTTGCCGCCCGCCGTAGCGTTGGTGCAGAGCCCGCGGCCCTCGAGCAACGCCTGCAGTGGCCGCGCCTCTTCCCACCGCGGCTGGCAGCTAAGCCCCGCGCCGCAGCGCTCCGTGTAGATGCCGCAGGGCTGCCCCGGGCGCAGGGCGCAGGTGAGGCAGCAGCCGCAGCCCGGCTCCCGCACCCGTTCGGGGCAGTCGGGCTGTAGAGGCTTGCACTGCTGCAGTGCCCGCGCGTCGCAAGGCTCGCAGCGGACCACCGGCCCCGCCAGCGCCGCCGCCGCCCGTCGGACCAGCAGCGCCAATGCCGCCGCCGCCACTGCCCACAGCACGCCGGGCCGCGGCACCATGGCAACCGGCGGAGGGGGCCGCCGGGAGCCGCCCCCGCGCACCGCGGCCTGGCGCGAGACCGGCAGAGCCCTGAGCGGGCGCTCACACGCCACCGCGGGCGCAGGGAGCGCAGCGCAGCGGAGCAGCCTGAGCCGCCTCCGAGGGGGCTGCGTGAAGCAGAGCCGCCTGCCGCTCGCAAGTTTCCCGGCGTGAGGAGGCGGGGAACCGCGCTGCCGGCCGGCCTTCTCTGCAGTCGCTTGCCCGCAGTCACATCAAGGCAGCAAACGCTCACTAGCAACAAAGGTAACTTTTTCCTACTCCCCCCTCCTCCCTGCAGAGCTCCTGAATTACTTGGCTCGACAGTAACTTTTCTCCTTTTTTTTTTTTTTTTGCCACACACAACACTCAGAAAAGGGAAAGAAAAAAAAAACAAAAACAAAAAGAAAACAAAAAAGCCTTTGCAAAAGTGAAAAGAAAAAAAGCAAAAAAAGCGAAGCCCAGACGGTTTGAAGAAAACTTAATCCAAAAACGTTTCAGAAAAGAAGGAGAAGGTAGCGAGAAGGGAAGAATAGAGATGGGGGAAAGAAAAAGTGAAGTTCTCTTCGTTTTATTCCCCGTGCTGCCTGCCAGCCACGCTGCCCTGCTCAACTGCCCGCCACTCGGCGCCCAGCTGTCCCCCGTGCCGTCCGTCCGCCCTATATAGTGCCGCGGTCGCCGGCCCGCCCCGCGCCATGAATAAGGCGCGGCGCAGCGCAGCAGGGAGCGCCAGCCCTCGCCGGATCCAGGGTTCGGTCACGCAGGGCTGTGAGGGCGGTGCGGTATGGGGGGAAGAGGCGGGGGGATGTAGTGCTGCCGGGGGTTTATAGGCACTTCTTAGAAATCAGCTGTGAGGGGCAGGGCTCTGGCGAGAGGGCCACGTCGTGTGTCTCTAGTTTCAAGAAAAAGTGGTCTCTGAGTGTGCGCTTCCCCGTGACTATGTGTGTTTCCTTGGCACCGAGAGCGGCGAGAGAAGCTGCGGAGAGTGCCCTTTTTTGGACTCCTAGCTACAATCCTGTCCACCTTGGGGCTGAGAGCCCCGGCCCTGGCGAAGGTGCGCATGTGCTCGTACATGCCCGCCCGCAGGTTCAGGGCATACCTTGAGACCGGGTTGCAACTCACGGACCAGCTGTGTTTTCAAGGAAGACTGGGGGAAAAATGTATGTGCATGACCACACCCACACACACAGGCACCCCACCCATATTTGCCGAGATGTTGCTCTCTGGCCCACGACTCGGTCCGTACCTTGCCCCATCTTCGTGGATGTGCCTCCCTTAAATTTTTTTAAGTGTTCTCTGTACTCTTAAAACTTCTCCTTCCATATATAAGAAAACAGTTTCCATTGCAATGTCCTCACAAATCTAGGATAAAAAGACAAACAATCCATCCCCCAAACTCCCAACATCGAAATTCTACATGGATTTTGCATTTTGCTAGGCATATTTTGCTCCCCCTGTTAACTTGGCTTAACTTTGATTGAGAAAAGCTGAATTGGCAGTGCCAAATTTTGTGACCATTCTTTCTGAAGCTCTGCTGCACTCTTATGAGAAAGAGGATGATGAGGTGTATATATAGACAATTATATGGTGTTTCAGTCAGAAAAGCTTGCTCCTCATGAAAAATAAAACCACAAATGCTCACAAATAGTGGCTTATACAAATCGGTTCTGCCGTGAGAATGATGAGCCAGGCTATTGTTCTATTTACAATCTCTTCATCATTAACACTGAAGCTCATCTTCCAGTAATTCATCAGCTGCTCAAATGTGTCAAAATTCAAGTGGAAGAGAGAATTAAATATGTTATTGCTCAAGGTACTGTACATGATACTGTAAATCTTGAAGGCTGCACTTTTTACAAATCATATTTTTTAGATAATTAGAATCACCTATTCAGCTTTCTCTTTTTTAATTCAGTACTTATACCTTGCACATAGCATCTTGAAAGGAGCATCGTACATAGTAGGATAAAAAAATCTGGTTTTATTTGTGAATAATAAAGATGGTGTAAGACTAGACACTTTTGCTTGGGAAATTAAAGACACTTTAGAAGAGAGATCAGCTTTGCTTCCCGATGGGTGACTACCAAGGCTTTTCAGTATTCTTTTGTCCTTGTGCTCATTTTGTTAATTGACCAAAAGAGGTCGCAGGTTGTCCAGGATTGAATTACAGATTCCCTATCTGCACGAGCCCATCTACAAAGGGGGAATTGATCAAGACCAATATCCTGTGTATTTGGTTTCAGTGGGTTTTTTGTTGGGTTTGGTTTTTCGGGGTTTGTGTGGGGGTTTTTTGTTGGGTTTTTTTTTTTTTTTAGTTTTGTTTCAGATTGGTGGTTTGGTTTTTCCCTGGACTACTGCAGGAAAACTTGCTGTTACTTTTTTGTAAATTTTGATTTTAATAACTATTTGTAGGTGATGAAGTCCAAAAATCCTTGGGGTTGTCTGGCAGCATGTATCAGATTAGGTCTAGCAGGAAGAAGGGGCCTTCTTCCTTTCACACTGTATGTATACAGCTATCTTTTCAGTTGGGGTGAGCTTTTATAGCATGCTGCTTTCAAAACTAAAACAAAAATGCATAGGAAATGCTGTGAGAACATAAGTAAAATGGGGAAAAGGGGATGGGAGGAAAGAGAACAAGTTTTTCCTTACCAGAGTTGTATACCTCACACACTAATACCAGTGTAAATTGTATTTCAGACTGTGTCAAGAGCCTTTTCATCAAGCTGAATTTTTATTCTCACAAACAGAAAGACCTTTTTTTTTCCTTTCTCTTCTTTCTTCTATAATGTTACACAAGCTGTGGTGCACCATTTTGAAGTCCTGTTAATCCAAGGAGATATATTCCATGTCACACGATAGAAGAAATTGCCCTTTTTTTTAATAGACAATTGTTGAACTTAGAATATATTTTTAAATAGCATTAATCAAGATCAATGCAACATCAAGGCACTTTGATCAAAAGCACTGTAAATGAAAAATTAACACCAAAAAAGATGTACCTGGATCACCTTTGCAAGAATAAAGCCAGTGATGTGTCAGGTCGGTCTAACAGCTTCTGCTAAAAACATAGCGGTTTGCACTGTCTTAACCAAAGGGTAAAGCATTAAAATGCAGTTATATGAATGACAATTTGGTTCAGAGCTGTACTTGGCAATCACAAGATGGATAGCAATGTATTTGGAAAGCCAGATTAGAAATTTATAAAGGAAAAAACCAAAACTAAAAACCTCCACATGCACCTATAGCTAAGAACTCTAATATGCACCCATAACTGACAGCTGAATTACACTTACATCCCAATCTTTAGTATTATTGATGGAATTGTTTTACTTGAACAAGACCAAGCACTAAATATGCAAAGTAGCAATGTTTATAAAGCTGTACCAAATCTGAATTTTCATATTTACATGTACTGTTTATTGTAGAGGCTTTGCATTTTTTTCCTGTTTATTCAGTTTTACTCAGAGAAGAGGCAGATACAAAAGTCATGTACTGAATCTCTACAGTCAGTTCTAAACAGTAGAAAGCAGAAGAGAAACAACTGTGAGGCACTGTGCTCCAGGAAATCCCATGTCCTCCCATATTATGGAAGCACAAAAAGCTTTTATTTCCCCTTCCACTTCATCCTCCCACCTTCTTCATATTCAGCTCTTCTCCAGTGCCTTAGCTGAATTCATACTTTTTTGTATATTTTTGTGGTGGCTGTGTTTGCTACAGGGACAAAACATGGGAAATAGAGTTGTGGTCGAAGTAGCTCTACTTTCAGCTTCATGGTCACTTTATGGAGCTATCCCAACTTTTTATTGTAATTCCTTGTAGTACATGTGGCTATAGCACCCAAAATATAACTGTCAAGAATGTGAGCTTGCCTTATAATGCCATTTTAAAACATGTGTTACTTTGCAACCCTTTTCGTTTTTCAGACAAAAACCCAACCAACCAAGCAAAAAAACCCAAAAAGTAAAAACAAAAAACTAAACAAAACCCCCCAAAAAACAACAAACCAAAACAAACAGAACAAAAAACAACCCCAAATAAAAAAAACCTTCACAGAAATCTAGAGATCCATAGGTCATCTTGCGTTGAGGGCTAAGTCCTCATTTACAAAGCATCCCTTAATTTTGGTATCTCTGTTCTTCTTTTTGCCAACCTTGAAATTTTATGTACAATAAACTTCTGAAGTAAAAAGAAAGTAGAATTTCCTAAATGTGTTCTTGTTTTTCAGAGGAAGAATACTCAGATTTACAATTAAGTCAGTTGATATAATACATAATTGAAAAGAGACATTGCAAATCACTGCTTTCTCAAAGGCAAGGGGTAAAATCTCAGCATTGTCAACTGTCTGTAAAGACATATTTTAATGAAAATTTTCTGCAGACCTCCTGATTTGGGACTAGATATGAACATTTTGGGTGTTTTGCAGATCTTTAGACTCGTACGCCAGGCTCTTACTCTGTGTGCGGGCTTACAAAAAAAAAATTCAGCTGAATTCCTCACAAATGCTACCCTGTGCTGCTTGTCTGAAGACGGCAATCTGAATTGAGTGTGACGGAACAAACTGAATTTGAAAGCAGATAAAATTAGGAAACCAAAGGAGAAATAACAAATGCTTTGCTGAGAAGTCAACTGAATTGAGACATTTCTTTGCTATCAGAGACATACAAAATGGAAAGTTTCATTATGTAACACCATATATTGATAGTGTTACAGAAACAGTTACCGAACACTTCCCTTTACTAATTAAAATGGCTTGTTAAACATAAATAGAGGAAGGGTAGATAGCTGATAGGTTTTCTTTTAAAAAGCTCTTATCCATAGACGTGTTCATATCTTTTATGTACTAGTTAGACATTATATAGTGGTCTGGCAATAAAAATCTTATGGAATTTAAAGAGAACAGGGGGATTAGAGGGAAAAGGAAGTGAAGGAAAAAATCTAGCTCCCAGGACTTCTTCATAAAAAGAGAAGAGATTGCTGCTTGACCAGACGTTCTCCACACCCACACTGCCGTCAGCAATCTGAGTATTGTGCACGTTCCAAAATGCGGATGTCATAAGAGATGAAAGGAGAAATGCTGCTGCTTCGAAGTGTGCAGTCTGCTGGAGATACGCTTATTGACATGATTGAACTTCTGTCCACAAGTAAAAAAACAAAAACAAAACCAAACCCCTTAATAAATAATCATATCCTACCTTAAAATCTCAGTGAGTAGTTCAAGTGGAAAGACTTCAGATTACTGGAAGAAGAATATAGCAAAGACTGGAGTGAATGAAGAACTGACCTTTATGCATATTTGATTTTTTTTTAATAAATACATTATGTTTTAGATAATTTTAAAAATTAGCAGGTCATGAACATACTTCATATTAAGATAGATTTACCTACAATCAAGGTCAGGAGACAAAAAATGTAAGAAAATATGTGATAAAATAATTTAGCACAAGCTAATTCTTTTCTCTATTCATCAATCTCACATTTTCACGACACTATGTTACAGTACAACAGTATCTCATTATATTTATAAAATGTCACCTATATGTTATAGGAAAAAAAGTCAGTAATTTTAATACCTGTAAATCTAGATGCTTTGTTACCATGTGGCCTTCAGAATAAGACAAAGAAAACACTCTTAAAAACTTTGCTGGATGTAAGTTGAGCAAGAAAAATACCAAGTTGTAAAATCATCTATCACAGACTGCTGGTAGAGGTAAAAGCATATGCTGTGAGTTGTGTTGAGAAGTTTCCTCCTACAAAAAGCATGAAGTGTTCTGGGACAATCTGTATGCAAAAAAAAAAAAAATTAGTTTGAAGTCCATTTTATTAATTACACAAGTTGAAATCACATATCTCAGTCATTTCCAGGTGAGAATGGTATCTTTAACATCCTATATATTGCCCTAACTAATGACTTATTGATTGTAAATTGTCAATAGTTGTCATACCTTCTCCCTTTTCAACTCTACTTTTTTGTTTTGTTTTATCTTGAATGTCAGACTATGCATCTTACACCAGCATTGGGCAGCATCAAATACCCAAAGCCTTTTTTGTCTCACAGGAGTTAAGGTTCATCCTGCTGTTGGACACACTGGGCAGGTCTCAGGTCCATCTGAATGCCTACTGTTATGCATCTCAACCCTCTGGCTGCTAATGCCTAAGAAAGTTACAGGTTACAATCTTTAAATAACCAACTATTATGCACATAATTTTATAAGTAACTGAGATACACCACTAATACCAGAAAACCCACTCACATTATTTGTCATCAGATCTCACTCTGCTTCAATTTACTTCCCTATTGCATTTCTTCAACTAGGATTTTAATCTCTAGGAAGACAGCAGTACTCATACTTTCAATTTTATAAGACATTTATGACTTTGAGTACCTTTACTAATTAATTAAATAATATTGATGTCCATTGTAGATACACTCACAGAGAACAAGTAATACATAATTTCTGATTAACAAACCCCTTTCAGAATGGCTCAGATATTAATTCTAAATTAAGTGGGGTTTTTTTTACTAATTTATATATTCAGAAGCTTAATGCACTTCACAGTGTGTATTGCACAATATGTGCCCAACCATTCTGTTAAGTTTTCAGTCTATTTTCTTTACAATGGCATGCAACAAGAGTTGTGCAGGACCACGAACAGAATTATAAAGAAGCAAAATCAGAGTACAAAAACTGTAGCTTCATGTAGAAAATTAAGTTTTGTGTGCTTATAAGGATTAGTGTAGACACTAAAATATAAAAGAAACTCTTGTGGGTAAGAGATGCTTAATGGCTTGTCACACAAGCAAGTTTTGTTTGATCAATGGTTTGTTGTTTTGCAAATATGTCTTTGATGGGCATTTCTACCTATTCCCAAAGCAAAACAGGAATAAAAAAATAAAACCATAGCTAACAATACTTGCTGGAAGATTCAAATGATTTCACAACACGGCAATATCTCTTGATGACAGAAGATTGGCACAATGCAGTAGTACCACTGAGCAATCTGATCCTAAATTCATCAAGTATAATGGGGAATGTCTCTCCTTTTAGAAGCCATTAGTTAGAGTCTCTAACTGGAGTATAGTTTCAGACATGAATTTGGCTTCTGCATGTGGAAACTGCAGAAAAGTATCCTCAGATTTGCTATAGATTGAAAGGAAGAATTTCACAGTAAAATGACAGAAAAATACTTTGTTTCAAAAGTCCCATACCCAGAAAGAGAATAGAAACACATATGACAATTTGATAATGCATGCTTAATATCATGTGCTGTCTGATGCTTCTTGTTTTTCTGTTTTTCAAAATTCTATCTCCCTGGGGGTTAGTTAGAAATTTAGTGTGACTTTTTAAACAGATCTTAAATAAGGCTGGTTACAAATTTCAGCACAGTTATCATTGCACAAAGCCTATCTCTGCAATTCACAAGAGTGTTGTATATCTTGGTTTTGGCTCTGAGTCACAAACTCAGTCAGTTCTTAGCAGAATCTTGAAAGTCAAGTCATAGCATGCAAACAAACATTCTGTTTCTTCTGTGTACAGTAGTTTCTCAGAAGGATAAACATCACAAATGATGCTGGAAAGATATGCACATCTTGTTATACATATGGGTGTGACCAGAAAACCAGGGGACTAAATCAAATTCCAATCTTGCTGCTGAAGTCATTGACAATATTCCTGATGACCTGGAAGCATTTGGGTCTGAACAAACGAGTGGCCCTTGGATATTAGTGTTAGCAAACTAGTACAAAACAGAGTTTTGAAGCGCACCCAGTGCAGAAACAGGAGCTTCTGTACTCACTACTGCAACTTACTGATCTGATATCACTACAACAAACTACTTGGTCATGTAGATTTTCATAGGCACCTGGAGTAACAACACTATCCCTGGAAATTTTCTGTTGTTTACTAGAGGAAGAAGACAGTTCTCTATTTACTATTGAATATCATATTTAAAGTAATTTGAAAATGTGGGCATTTGAGGCTCACCTCAAAAGTTAGGATGAGAGGACAAGGCCAGAATTTGTGTTAGGGGAGATTTAAATTGGATATTAGGAAAAATTTCTTCACCAAAAGGGTTCTCAAGCACTGGAACAGGCTGTTGAGGGAAGTGGTTGAGTCACCATGGAGGCATTTAAAAAATGTGTAGATATAGATATATGGTTTAGTAGTGGACTTTGCAGTATTAGGTTTATGGTTGGAGTCAATGATCTTAAGGGTCTTTTCTAACCTAAATGGTTCTATCATTCTATGATATTTGAACAGAAGTAATTGTGGAGAATGTCTACAAGAAACACTACTAGCTTTCAGTTAAACAAAATCTCTCATGGGGAGTTAATTTTAGGAAGGTAGTCTATGAGAGTCCTATAACTTGTAGAATCCATTTTATCTTATGCTCCCACTGGTTTGATTGTCCTTTCACAGCACTGATAAGAATTAATGGAGCTAGAATGTTGAAAAGTTGGCAGGAGGGGAAAGAGAACCAAGTCCTGCATATCAGACCTCACTTGGCAGTAAATCTTGGCACATAACACTTAACTCGGAGATTAAAGGAATTAATACATCTTTCCCCCTACTATCTGGAAAATGCAAAGGACATTAGGCATTATTATTATTATATGTTGGTATTCAAAGTGTAACCTGTTCAAGAACTTGTTATATATGGGATGCTGGATTTGAAACCAGAATTCAGTTCTGAAGGAAGACTTCTGAAATGTGCCTTAGAAAACTTCTAAATTATGGATGAAAACTGACAGAATCTGTTGTAACTTTTTGCATTGCACAGCAGTTTCTTGCCTTAAAAAACAAGAAAAATTTCCCATGCTTGCAGAAAGATGAATCTATCCCTGTCCTTGTTGGCTTCTATATCTTAGTCTACAACTTTAGACTATTTCTGCACTAAAAATCTTCATTGAATTCAGCCAGATTGGTCAGAAGTATGGTTGCAGCAGTTGTTACTGAGATAGATAGATAGATAGATAGATAGATAGATAGATAGATAGATAGATCGAGATATAGATAGATAGATAGATAGATAGATAGATAGATAAAATACTCATATGTAGTTTTATTATCACAACAGGACATGGAAAGGGTTGTACCAACAAAGATAACAGTCCTATTTCTGCAGCCGTGTCTCTCCCAAGTGCATTTCTTACAATGTATAACTGTTTCAGCCTGCTAGAAAAGTGATTTTAAGCAGATGCTTCCTGAGATTTCTGGCCTCATCTACAATCAAATTTCCTAGCAAGAATTTTTATTATTCCAGACAGAAGCTAAAGGCCATCTCTTTTCATCTCTTCCCATTTAAAATGTTACTCTTCATTTTAACCAACTTAATTAATTTCTTTAAATTGCTTCTAGTTCATACATGACTCTAGAAGGAAAGTATAGCATAAAAATTAGTTACTCTCTTCCATGGATCACATATACAATTGCATATTTTACCCCTATTCATTTAATTTTTAAAAGAAGTACCTATGCAGGATTTTATAGTTGAAACATGTTAATTGTTTATTGACAGAGAAGGTCTCTAAAACCCCAAATTATAATAATAAGTTCAAGAAAAAGGCTACTGCAGTCTTGCTGTTAATAACACATACAGACATAACTTAGGACTTTCACTAACACCATGAGTTTCATTCAGCATATACTATACTGTAAATATTCATTCCTCTTCTGAATTCTTAGCATTGCACAAAATCAGCTCATCTGAATGAGGGGCATGACCTTAATTTTTCTTCTTTACAACTGACATTTTTCTTGTTTAGAATTTTAAATTAAATCTGCTTAAGGACTGAAATGCCTTATAACATTCTTCACTGAAAATTTGCTTTGATGAGAAGTTAATTAAAAGTCACTTTGGAGAAAGACTAGGTCACATTTTCTAAGCTAGGCTACCTCTCTATAAATCTAAGGGCTTGACTCACAAAATATTTATTATTATGGGAATAGCATATTATTTTATATAATACAGTAATGATGATACATATTAGAACAATCCATACTGATAAATGTATGCAAGTATAGACACATATATTAAACTTGCCATCAAAAAATGTGTGACCAAAAGAAGAAACTCAATGGCATTATTAATTGTTATTAAAAACTTTTTTTTATTGTTCTCTGTTAGAGGTAAGCAAAAAGTGAAAATATGCCTCAACAAAATGGAGCAGATTTACTTTAATAATCTAATCAGAGGTCCAAAACCATCTTTGACTGAAAAAAATTAATAATAGCCATTAGATTTTTTTTCCAAACAACTGAACAGAGTAGCGTCTCAAAAATCTGGAAATTATTAAACATATAAATACAACTTGACTCCCTCCTTGGGATGTTAAAAATATTGAAAACAATAGAGAATCATTTGAACTAAGTCATCTGTTGTCCTATGTTGTGGGATCTACAAGATGTGGCAATAACAGACAGTACAATAACACCACGTTCTTAGGAGAAATCTACATTTGGAAATAATTTGTTAAACTGTGAATTTTGCGCTTTCAAAAGCAACAGCGCCATGATTTTCAACGATGCATTAAAAATATGCTAGTAGTAGTAAGATGAAGGCTATATTTTATGCCTTCTGGAAGCATTATTATTTCCATATGGTGCAATAGTTTTCACTCAATTATGATATACTATAATACTGATTGCTGCGGTAACAGTGCCTTCCTTAATTTATTGTATTACAGCCCTCTAAATAATACACAATTTTAAATAGCAAAGATTGGATACTACAAATACTGTTTATACACTGCAGTAGTTCAATACAGAATAGAGAGGCTTATAGTACTTCAAACAAATGGAACCTGGATTAAACTTATAGTATCATTTATTTTCATTGTTATAAAAGACCACTAACGAGCTGAAGCATTAGAAATCAAATTACTTGCAATGGAAAATACTGTTAACACTGAATGAAATGTAGCTAAAGCTGCTGAGTGCAGCAGTTACCCTCTGTCAGGGTGCACATCAGGAGCAGTTAAATTTCCTTATTCAACAAAACTGTTGATGTACTAGGGAGCCACCGCCCAAAACACAGGCCACATGCATGGCTGAACAGATGCTTTAGCTGCGTGGGTGGAGGGATTTCTCTGGGAGCTTAACACAAACGCAGGGGTTGGGCAATGCTGGAGTAGGGTTGTGCACGTGCTCAGAAGCAAAACAAGCAGCCTAAATGACAGACAACAATTTCCGGAAACAGCTGGATGGAAACACTAGGTACAGTGAGTGGAAGGAAAGACTCTTTCAAAATTGCATTTTCCACTTTTTTCAGCAGTGTATGCAAAAATCCAAAAGAATAAAAGATTCAGTTTCATGAGCCTCAGAAATAAGAATCATCAGCCAACCAAAAAAACCACTAGCCCACAAATCCAATTAACCTTCTACCAAGTAATCATCTACTCAAGAACGACTAATTTTCATGTCTTAAAGACTGTATGCTTTTTTCCCTAGACCCCATTAACTCCTTTTGTGAAATCAGCCCACACCCTGCTGTAATGCATCAGTACTTAAACATTTGTTTGATGGGGGATCAGGCTTTGCTAGGTTAGTGCTAAGCTGTGCCTTTCCCTTTTCTCTTAGTCAAAGAAAGTGGATAGTTCTGAGCCCATGCCAACGTTTCTAAATACAGAATGATATTTAGAAAGACTTCTGATCAAATTGACACAGGTCTGAAATTCTTGCAAGTTATTGATTTTAGACTGGGTATTGATAGAAGAAATGGCATAAATAGAGATGAATGGACAATTTTATGGCCACATTACATAAATTTTTTTAAAAAATTCACCCTGAATTGGCCCACTAAGGTCCAATTTTAAACAATCTCTGCTGCTTAAGCTTATTAATAGCTGACAAAATATTGAATTCTTTAGAAATTCTTTATTAAGGCCACTCGTTTCATATATTTTGGATTTGATGATGGCTATTGCACTTTGGATATGACTGCATGTGACATTTCTGGAGATAACAATATTTTGTTAAGAAAAAAAAACACATGAACTTCTAACTCAATGCGCAGATGCAATTGGTTAGTAACCCTCATTACCTACATTATGTTTGGAACTACTACTCCATAAAAAAAAAGCTGTGAAAACTCAACATTTGCAGTTTAGACCAGCTTACTTGTAATCAATGTAGTTACGATGAAACTGTCAGGGTTTCTTGTCCATGGATTCTTTAAAATAGGATAAATAAAATGGCATTTGCGAAACTACCTTCTTCATGCTTATTGTTGCTACCGCCACAAGCTCCAGAGCTCCTGCCCACAAACATCATTAGAAAAAGACAATTGACTCCACCAACAGAATTTATGCACTGCTTTGTTTTCTTACTTGCACCAAAATTTGGACCCTTGGATATTTTATCTACAAATTGCATAGTCTTAAATATAAGATTATTTTAGCAAGAGTCTGTCATTTTTTCCATGTAAAAAAGAGATTTAAAAGGAAGGCAATTTGCCCAACCTAAACTTATCATCCCAGGTATATGATATTGTAATAGTGGCATCATTATTATTCCCATAATAAGAACAGTGCGTTCCGAAATTGAACCAGGGAGCCTGGTTTTGTTGGGTGCATGTATAAACGTAATAAAAGAGAGAATCCTTGCCATGGGCTTCCTACAAATAGCAGAAGGAAGAAATTAAAGATGTTGCCTGTGGTACACTATTTTTAGAGTCCTCCAAAATCTAAATCAGAGGGTAAATTTTGTGTGCAATTGTACAACTTTTCTTCCTTATATGAAAATGGATTTATTTCTTAGCAAGTCATTGTTTCTATATGAGCAGAGCAGTTTGTCAGTAGGTCAGAAGCACAGACGCAATTGTTTGTTCACACTACAAAACAAAATTATCTTGCTCACCTAGATTGGGGGCATTAGACTATCAGCTTCAGTCAAAGCAGCTGTACCCTTTACATGTTGGGCTGCCATCATTTTCAATGGCACAGCTGTGAGGGGAAGCAAACTGTGCTGGGGGTGTTCAGGTAGGAACTTCATAAAGAGGTTTTGTGGCCAGGGGTACTGCAATGTTAAACTGCATCTTCAGTTTATACATATATAAATATAGGTAGGTAGGTATATATGTGTATTTTTTAAAAGGCCTCAACACAGAACAGAATTTTTCTGCTAGTGTAATTACACAAGCTCTGTCAAAGACTTAACCTAAATTGACCAAAGCTGCCTTCTGTCAGCTTGGCTGTGACCACAGCAGGGGTTCTCTTTAGCAAAACTGTATTGGCCACAATGTATGAAATTTTTTTATTAAACAAAACATGTCTTCTTACACTAGCACAGTGTCATAGGCTGGCTTCTGTTTGCAGTCTTTAACTGACAGGCATAAAGCTATAGTATTTGGTGGCAGCATGAAGCCAGATAGGGTATGCACTGCTGGTCAACAAGGTTCAGATTTTAGTTAAGGAACATCTATGTAGCAAAAAGCTGACTGGCATCTTTGTTGGCACATCGTAACATTAAACAAACACTGCATGCATATGGTGAGGTTTTTTCTTGCTCTTGATGTGATCTCACGTTAAAGAAAAAGCCATTTAGTAAAGCAGAGATGCTACCTACCATATGTGGTATTTGCCCTGTGCCACTGGGATCCCAGGTCCCTACAGGACACTTCCTGTACCATCCAGACACAAGTACTGTGATGGTTTCTTTTTTTGTAAAGGTATGAGTCTCCACCCATAGTCTCAATCTCTTCAAGGCATGAAGTAGGCCTATGTATTTTATTAACATTAGATTAATAAAACAATTTAAAAAACGCAACAGGAAAGCTGAGCGATTGGTCCTCTAACTCCTCCATTTGGAGACCCACACAGGGGACTGCAAGAGTAAAGTTAAGGGGACTGGAGATGCTAAAGCTGAGATGCTAAAGCTGAGCAGGATACCTCACTCCTTCTTTGCACTAGAGCCCCTAACAATTTCATTTCATTACTGAACAGGAAGGGCTTGTTACTAAGCATTAAGAAATTATTCTTATTTACTTTAAAGAATCAAGAGAACCGGCCTCTTGAATATAGCAGAAACTTTGGGGATGCTCATAATACACATATTCTTTCAAGACAAAATATCCTGCTCCTGGCTCTAGAGCAAGAGAGTTTCTAAGCACCTTTGTGGCCCAAATGATGATGCCAGTCTCCTAGCTATACCAGTGCTAGAAGGTAAAACCATTCTCTGGCCCTAGGATTAAGCAGTATGACAAGACTTACATCTGCAGTGCTAAGTTTTCCTATCCCCTCAAGCAGAGTAGCCACGTCCAAACTGCCAAATATATCTCCTTCAGATCGCCATGTAACCACAGAGCCTCACTGAGATTAGTTTCAGGAATAGTCCCAGTGGGCAAATGCCTTGCTGCCCCAGACAGGAGGAAGACCAGTGAGTGTTCCGTGTGCTGATGCTTCAGACTACCTAGTTTTTGGGCAGAGTAACGACCAACTTGTGCCACAGCCCTTACTAACAATTTGACAGTATCAAGAACCACAGGACAAGACTTGGACTTGAGAACTGGCTCTGTTTAGTTTAATAGTATAAACACAGACTTAGACTCTTCAGCATGCAGAAAAGGTCATAGAAGTTCAAGGACAGATCGGAGAAGCACTTGGAAGTTAGGTCTACTGAGGGCTGCTAAATAGCCAAACCACATGAGCTAGAGAAAATCCCCTGACTAAAAAAAAGCCAGAGATTAGAAGAACAGTCAGGAGATGTATCATATATGGTTGTTCTGTTCTCACTCTTTCCTGGGAATCAACCCAATTGCTAGTCTTAGAAACCACACAGACAGATCTTTGGTCCTCACCAGTAAAAATATTCTCATGCTCTCAGGAGTCACAGAAGCTACGAGATCTGCACTGAGCTCAGTTGTCTGAGACCATCTTTACATATATATGTAGACACATACAAATGCTTTTGCTTTGAGGTTGTTGTTTGGGGTTTTTTTAAGATCTTCTCCACTGCAGTAATGATACCATGAAATGTCAGGAGTGCTATGCTGTCACTGCAGCCTCAGCTGCTGGTGATCTCAGAGGAAGATACCAGAGCAGACATTTTGTACCCAGCTGCAGCCTGATGTCCAAAATTTGAGCCTGAGTTTCCTACACATTAAGTAGATAGAGAGTACCTCAGAGTGTTTCACTGCTTTGCAATACAAGTTTTAGTTTGCAGGGTGCCTGATAAAATAAATTGAGATTAAGATAGGGAATGACATATTTTGTGGTAGCACTGAGAAACATGATATGAAAGTGGACACAGTGGAAGAATGAGGATCCTCTTGAAAAATTTCATGGTTTAGGACTTTTATTTAATTTGTCAAAACACTATTTTTCCAGTAATTTCCCAAAGAAAAACCCCATAACTATCTGATAACATGGGATTCGTGCGCATTTCTTACTTTTGGTAACATCCAGGAGTTTTCAGAGATCCTTTCTCCCTGAAGAGGGAAAATCACTCTCAGGGAAAAGAATAGCAGCTGTATTGCTAGGCGTCAGGTGCTTTCTCTCCCAGCAGTGACAGAGTGAGGCAAGGGGCCCATCTGGGGAGTCCCCTGCAGGGCTGCAGATGAGCGAAGCAGCACCGCAGGTGGGGAGGTTGCATGCCCTGACCTGTTGTGCCTCGACAGGAGGGCTTCACCGAGACAGGCAGCGCTGGCACCTTCTCCTTCTCCTTCTCCTTCTCCTTCTCCTTCTCCTTCTCCTTCTCCTTCTCCTTCTCCTTCTCCTTCTCCTTCTCCTTCTCCTTCTCCTTCTCCTCCTCCTTCTCCTTCTCCTTCTCCTTCTCCTTCTCCTTTTCTCCGGGGAACCAGGGGAGTGTCCGGTCACCATGCGGGCTGGGCAGAGGGCGCAGAGAGCAGGGTGGCCTGGGGGACTCCCACAGGCCTGCGGCCACCACCCACCGTGCTTACCAGTGTCCCTTGTGATCCAGCCCTGCCTGTTCCCACTGTTCCAGTTTGCCCATAAACCTGGAGTCCCCTCCACCGAAGTGACCAATAATTAAGTAGACCCAGTGAAGAGCAACCAGTGCATGGCTTCCCACATGTACAAGTTGCGTTGCTGTGATTTGGAGTGCTGACACAGAAGGGGCAACTTTCTTCAGGAAATACGCTGCATCCTTCCAGACTTTGAGATGTGGTGCAATCTTCATGCCAAACTACATGACTTTTCAGGATGTGTTTTTTAGACCAAAAGGTCCTTGTTAATCTTCCATTTATACTACTGGAAGCCTTTTCCTCTGAATGGAGCTACTATGGTTCATAACATGGCCTCAGATAGAGAGGAGCAAGGCCACACACTACCTTTCTGCATGAGGTTCTGTGGCCAGTGTGCTGTGCAGATGCAGCATGAGTTCACCCACAGGCTGGATGTAACATGCACCTTTTATTTTTCTACAGCCACTAAACAATGTTCACCTTTTATTTCTTTAACTATGGCCACTAAACTGAATGGTGATTAAAAATAAGTCTGAGTTTTGTGGGCAGGTTTAAAGATAGTTTTGTTCTTCAAGGCACCGCTACTCAATGATTGGCAATTGTAGAAGAATTATCTTAATATTGGTCCTATATGTTAGTACTTACCTGGACATGGAATGAATTGCATGATGGTCACATGTACTTGACTGGCCAGAGAAAGCTGAAGGCCTGAGTCCATCTCACAGTCTGGAATCTCTGTGTCCAGAGATTCAATGTATTTCTAGCCTGAAATTTATCCCATGAAGGCAGTCTTTCTTAGGAATGGGAGTAAGGAGACTAATAACAAAATCTTTGTAAGAGATTAATTACACTGTGTACGCTGGGTTCTGGAAAATTGTCTGGGGCTGTTAATCAGGTTCCTGAGAATTATATTAATGCAGGATCTAGAAAAATGCTGGTACAGTTTAACTATTATTTAATTAAATTGTTTTAATTAGTGTATTATAATTAATTTAATTATTAATTATTTAATTTCTGCCTTTGAAAGAATGCTCTGAAGATAAGGGCTAGAGATTTCTTAATGACACCAGCACTTAATACTATTACATTAATACACATGAGTGAGGAATGTCCTCACAGAGCTCTATTTGCCATTAGCTACAAAAGCACTGTGTGCAAGGTAATTATTTCAATGAAATATTTACATCAACTAGAAAATGAAATGGGAGTTCCCAAAATTCATCTGAGATACTGAGATGGAGCCTGACTTCTGCTTTATCTAGATGAGAAGTTCACTTCCTTATTTGATTAGCACAATGTCCCCAGCCATATATAATTTTTTTATGTTGCTGCCTCCCTGACCTGACTACACTTTTCACTGGCAGGAGCAGAATGCAGATGGCCTTCATCCTGTCAAACTTTTTGTGATGCTTCTGCTGACAACAAGGTAGCAACAATAAAATAATTACCATATATATTTAAGTCTAGTACAGCGTGGAGAAGGAAATTGCACAAGATCAAAAAACTAAAAAATAATGTTCATAATAGCATTATGTTCCTAAACAAAACTGAAACACATTAAAGACTTGCAAGACACAAAAATAATATTTATCTTTCAGAAGTTAGATCTATCATTGTTGTATTTTAATAGTTTGTAGTTGACAAAGGTTCACATTCTGTCTCATATTTTAACATGTACATATGGGCACGCTTAACTAACAGCTTTTGTAGTATTTGGAGAAATTGTTTTGTTTTGTTTAAAATCCATATACATCCCTTTCATATGAACAATATTCTTACTCTTCAGCGAAAGAACAATTTCAAAGCTACGAAGTACTGCCCAGCAGCCAACTCTCAAGCTGTTTTCGGGGCATCCTTGCCACCCCGCTTGCTGACCTGGTAAGGAGGGCTTTAAACTAGTGGTGATGCAGAGGGAGAAAATTACCAGAAGCCTTAGTGGAAGTGATGGAAAGGGCTGGAGTGATGTGAAAGGACCTGAAGTGATGTGACTGAAAGAGATCGCAGAACTAGGAAAAAAGGGTTGAAGAAAGGCCACCTCTAGCCTTTACATGGAAGCAAGGAAGTGTCTAAAAGGCACCATTATGGGCAAGTTCCTAAAATTCTTTCTGGGAAATCAACTTATGTTGCTCATGCTGGAGTGCCTCTCTAAAGCACTTGTGTACTCATACACATAGCATGGGTAATAAACAAAATTAATTATAGATTTCCGTGCAGCTTAATATTCTTGGGATCATGGACATATGGTAGGATGGCTCACATGACTGGAGTGTTGCAGTGGAGGAATACAAACTTCCTGGAGGCCAGGAAGATGAGGAAGGGGAGATTTCCCTTCATGTGAGAGAGCAGCTGGAGAGCATAGAGCTTTTCCTGGGGATGAGTGCTGAACAAAGTGAAAGCTTCTGAGTAAGGATTTAAAAACAAACTGGCATTAATGGCATTGTAGTGGGTGTCTGCTATGGGCAGACATACTAATGGGAAGGGAGAGGTTCCTTGAGGATGTGAAGGTTGACAAGAGTGTTGAATGCAGTGACTGAGATCTTGGAGATCAGACCCTGAGAAAAGGAAACTGAGAAAAAAGCTAGATCACAGTACTGGATTTCAGGAGAGCAGACTTTGGCCTCTTTAGGGATCTCCTCGGTACAGTCCTGCAGGATAAGGGCTTGGGGTGAGAAGGGGACCAAGAAGGCTGCTTTATAGTCAACAGTCTCCTTGTCCAAGCTCAAGAGTGGTCCATCCTAGTGATGAACAATATGCTCCTGACAAAACTAAACAGAAAAATAAAGAATATGGAAAATCTCCGATGGTGAAAGCAGGGGCAGGTAGCCTGGGAATAATACCGAGATGCTGTATAAGCATACAAAAATGTGGCTAGGAAAGTCAAAGCCAAAGTGAGATTGGATCTGGGCAGGGATGTCAAAGGAAGCAAGAAGGGATCTTGTAAGCACATAGATGACCAAAATGAAGATTTGGGAAAATATGGGCACATTGATGAATGGGACAGAAGTCCTGAATATACAGGTACTCCATGCATTCTTTATCAGGAAAATTGATCTTCAGGGATCCCAGGCCCCAGAGAACAAAGAAGCCTGCAGCAAGGAAAATGTACTTTTGGTGGAAGAGTATCACATCAGAGAACAGAACTAGACATACTAAAGCCCATGGACTATGATGGGATGCACCTACAAGGACTGAGGGAGTTGATTGTCATTGTGAGGCCAGTCTCAATAATCTTTGATTGATTGTAGTACCTCTGGGCACTGGGGCAAACAGCAAATTTCACTCCTATCTTCAAGAAGGTCAAGCAAGAGGACCCAGGGAAGTACAGGCCAGTCTAACATTGAGTCTTGGAATAGTTATTGAACACCTTATCCTGGAAACAATATCCAGGCCCATGAAGGACAAGACAGTTGTCAGGACCAGTCAGTATGGCTTCACCAAAGAAAAGTCATGCTTGGTCAACCTGACAACCTTCTACAGTAAAATGAGTGGTCTTGTAGGTTAGGAGAAAGCACTGGATGTCTCTTAGCTGATTCAGCAAGACTTTTGGTGCTGCCTCCCATAAATCTTTTTACAGAAGCTGTTAAGTAGGAGTTGGATAGGCAGATGGTGAGATAGATTGGAAACTGGCTGAATGTCTGTGCTCTGAGCATGGTAATTGGTGTCACAAGCCTGAGTTGGAGGCCAGTAACTAGTAGTGGACCTCAGACATCTGTACTGGATCCAGTCCTGTTTAACATCTTCATTAGTAACCTGTATGATGGGGCAGAGCATAGTCTCAGCAAGTTTGCTGGTGACACAGAAGTGGGAAGAGTAGCTGATAGACCAGAGGATTTTGCTACTATGTGCAGGGACCTTGACAGGCTGGAGAGATGGGCTGACCTCATGAAATTCAAATATAGGACATGCAAAGTCCTGCATTTGGCAGAAAACAACCCCTCTTGGCAGTACATGCTGGGGGCCACCCAGATGGAAAGGAATTGGCAAGAAAGGATTTAGGGGCTCTGATGTACACCATGAGCCAGTGGTGTACCTTTGTGGCAAAGAGCCTAATGGTACCCTCTTCTGACTTGGGCCAAGAAGTGCCCGCAGCTTGAAGGAGATGCTCCTTCCCCTTTACTCAGCGCTGGTAAAACCACATCTGGATTACTGTGTTCTGTTCTGGGCTCCATATTGCAAAAACTCCAGTAAAGGGCCATAGATACAATTAAGGGGCAGAAGCATCTCTCCTATGAGGAAAGGATAAAAGAGATGGGACTGTTCACCTTAGAGAAAAGAAGGCTCAGAGAGAACCTTATGTATATATATATAAATACCTGAAAGGAAAGTACAAAGATGTTGGAACCAGGGTTAGAGGAACTAGGCTCAGTTGTGCCCACTTACAGGACCATAGGCAATGAGCACAAAGCTGAACACAAGAAGTTCCATTTTAACATGAGGAAGCACTTTTTGACTGTGAGTGTGACCATGAACTGCCACAGGTTGTGCTCAGAGATAATGTGGAGACTCTGTTCTTGGAGATATTTAAAAGCCACATGGACTTGGTCCTGGATGACCAGCTCTGGGTGGTCCTGCTTGAGTAGGGAGCTTGGACCAGATGACCTCCACAAGTCCATTCCAACTTCAACCATTCTGTGATTCTGTGTGAGCCCTTTGATCTTCCTAGTCAACACCAGAGAGAGATTTCTTCTGAAAACAGAGATGTTTTCCATATGAGCCCTTGGCTGTTATAGTCTATGAAAACAAAATCCTATTTTATTTTTCATGTCGAATAATGTTCAGCAGAATTTCTTTTTGCTTCTTCTGAACTTTTATCCTATGACAAATAGTCAAAGATTTTTCCCTTCACACCTCCTTAACCTTAGTACCATCTGAACCAAAGTATTCACAAAATTCCTTTCTTATCTAGCACAGAGCTCTTCTGCCTATGCATTAAAGGTGTATGCTTTACTGGATACCCTTCCTATTTCTTTTGCTAAATCTGAGTAAATTGATTCCAGCATAGCTTTCACCCTTGCATTACATTTTCATCAAAACTAAAGACTGTCAACTGCAAGCAACACTTCTCGTCTGTCACAGCTAATGAAACAATGCATTGTACTTTTATGGGCCAGAACACTATTTAATCACTCTAGAAAATAGTAAATAAAAACACATTTATTAATTTTGAAGGCAAGACATTCAATTCATCTTTGAGTCACATCTGAGCTTTATGGTTTTCAAAATATTAAATAAAATTAAACAAAACTAACAAAACCTCAGCAGTTAATTTATTCATTTCATAACAGTAAGTGAGAGTGAAAAGTGAAATAAGACAAAGTATAATTGCTATATCCTAGCTCTTACAGCCCAGGAGGTATGCAAAGCAGAGGGGTATTCAAGGAGACAACCATAAAGGGGCATGTGCCAAGATAATCTGATTGAAAGGTGCATAAGTGCATATATTTCTATATACAACGTACATTCTGTCTTCTTTATGTGAAGGCTTTGAAATTGAATTGAATTGAAATTTGATTTGAATTTAAATTTAGTGAAACAGGAGGAATATTTTCATCTCTTTGAGGGATGGAACAGGGTGAGACAGGAATATCTAATTTTTGTCCACTCTTTAGCTGGCAGAAGAATGTAGACCTATTGATTACAATCAAAACAAGAAAAAAATCACTCTCTTTGCCCAGCTCCATTAGTGACATTTCCAATACAACTGGCACACTGGCAGATAATACTAAGGCAGTATATAATACAAGCAGTTTTTTAATAAATTGCTATGTTTTAGATCTCTAATAAGTCTTTAAGCACTAGCTGAAACATTCCTGTAGTAATAAGGGGGATTACATTCCCGTGTTCTAATTTTGCACCACTTTTATATGGCAATGACTCCGCTAATTCAACTGCCATACTTAGAGAGGATAGATTCAAAGGTGTTATTTTTTTGGATAAAAAGGTATCCTAAATATGATCCCAAATTCTATCAGAAGTATTTAATTTATAACAGTAAATGTGGTACACATTTGCCTTTTTCTTTCTAAATTCTGAACTAATGGCATTCTTTGACACTTTGGCTCTCAATAGATGTCCTTCTGGACATAGCTTCTTCATGTAGTTGTAAGTTGCATTTTACTGAAAACACTAACTTTTACATCTAGTAGGGAAACTCCACTTACTAAGAACAAGTCACCTTAGTTAACATGAGCCATAGCAAAGATGTATAACATACAGGTTATTTGAACTAACTGGGCTCATTTTGGCAAAAGTGAATTAAGGAACACTCATGTGTTCCTCCCCCAGGAACTGAGGAATCCATGAACTACTTGAAAACAACACTTAAAAGTAGATGGAGAAAAATTATTGGAAGTAATCTCATCTGCCACTACCACCATAGCATCCTGTGGAGATGCCTACAGCCTTAAGTGAGACTTTTCAAAGAAGCATAAGTGAGCTGATCATCCGCTGCTATATTCAGTCCCTTGACTATTCTGCAACAATAACTGCTCCCCATGCTCAGCTTCACAGTGGAGGCGACAAATCATTCTCCTAAAACCCCATTCTCCTAAAACAGGTGACATATCTCCACAATATTGCACTAATGAAGAGAGAAAAGAAATTGAAATGCTTAAGGAACTGGAATGGTCTTAAGGGATTTTAACTGTACCAGTAAAACTGAAGTAAGATGTTAAGTCTGTATGCTGTAATCTCTTCATTTTTATTGTGCTACACTTTCAGTACTGCCTTCAGTGTGCCAGGATTGTTCAAGGCAGAAAAAGATTTGTACAATTATCACAAACTTTGTTTAGACAAGTCAGTAAAGCAACTTTCATGTAATATAACACTGCACAATAAGGCCACCCTAAACAAAAGCATCCTCTCTGATAAGCATATGTGAATATGTGTGCGTGTCTACAGATCAGACGGCTATATTTGCAAGATTGGATACTTAAATTTAGGCTCCTGAGAAAGAAGCCACATTTTTAAAGGTGCCTAGCTCCTATTCCTTGACAAATGTGAAAGTAAGGCTTTTAAGTAATGTAGGTAACTGAATCGGATGTTCAGATTCGAAATTTTGAACACATTCAGGCAGGTAAAGGTGCAAATATGAAATTTGTGAATTTTTCTTGTGGATTGTCCAAATCTAAAGGTTTGTAAAAAAACCTAATTTTGAGTAATAGTCACATGCCAGACATGCAATTAAGTCCTGCACTTAGTCACTTGATGAAGCAAGTTTCCTCAGGAGCAAGATGATCTCACACCCTAGGTGGATTACAAATTCTTAAATACCAATGTAGAAACTTGCATTCTCATGAAGTGCAGGATCACTCCACATTTTCATCTGGGTTTCCTCTTCCCTTTTTAAACTACAGGTAGCTGATTTTATGTGTGCCGTATTATCAGATCAAATGAAGAGGCACATTGCCTTTGCTCCCTCAAAAAAGAAACAAAGAGAGAAATTACACATGCTCACTCTTCTTGAAAACTTTGAGTGATCAATTCAGAGTCTAAGTTGAGAGCCACAATAATTTGATAGGAAAAACTGGGAACAGGGACTTTAATAGAAATTGAGTAAGTTTATATGTTGCTCTTCAGGTTTATACACTTCCCCTTGGCACCTAATCTTTATCTACACAAATAAGAACATTTTAGTCAAACTGTATTTTCAATTAGCAAGTATTTGCCATTTTTTAGATATAGGTCTACCAGCTGACATGATTGGAATGAGCTGGCATAGAAATTTACATTAGTGATTGGTAACTTTCTTCCTAATAATTTTCTTTGGAACACTGAACAGGGAAACAGAAGATTGGCCTTTTTTCCTATGATTTATATGTGAAATTTAAAGAGTGTGGAAAAACCACAGAAAAGTCTTGAAATTTCAAAATAAAGCAAATAGCATGTTGTGATATATTTTACAAATGATAATGTAAACCACACATAAACATAAGAAGATTTTGTAAAAATATGTTACTTGGATGCGAACTTAAGAAACATTTAGAGTCAAACAGGGGACTAGAACAGGTATTTCTTTTGTCTTCTCCAAATGTGTATTGCATTGAAAATGGGCCATATATAGCCCTTTTGGTGGGTAAAGCAACAAGAGACAATGTGTGGCTGTCCCTAGTTAATTTTTATTAATCTCTTTCAGACATCCTATGCTTTCTTAATCAATTTTCTGAAAACATGAATATGAATCTTCTGCCTTTGTTGCCTAGCCTCCCCCATGCTGGTGAGAATCCACTGAATACCCTTCCATGCAATGCTAAATCTGCCAATCAGTGCTTAGTCAGTAACAGTCATATTTTCCCTATCCAGAGATGTTGGATGGCAAGCATCATATCCCTCTCACCTTAATCTGTGAAGCAGCAGGTTGTACAGTCTATTTCCTGTTCTTAAAAGTCCCCAAATCGTTTGCAATTCAATAACCCCAAATTTAGAAATGTATGCAAATGAAACTCATTATCATAAGTGCTTACAAACTGTCTTTGTTTTCTAAGGGAAATAAATAAGTTTGCTAGATATATAGCATCGATTAGCATTATAACTTTGTGAAATCTTACTTAAAATTCCTAATAGTTTATTTGCTGGAGTTGCCCAAATGAAATCTACATTTCTGAAACTAGTTAATACTTTTGCCTCCACTTATTTCATTTTTGGCATTACAGATTTCTTTTAATTAACCCTTCCTCCTAATTCTGAATAAATTAATCATTAAAATATGAGAATGAGACTGAGATAAGGATGGACACTTCCATAAGGATACCTAAAAAGTGTGAAACTCCATTTCTGTTCCTTTGCTGGATAAAACTAAAATGTATTTAAGTCCAGAAAGTCAACTCAATACAATATCAAGGTAATTCAGTTATGTAGTTAAAAATCTATTAGTGACCTAACAAAGATCAATCTTACAGCCATATTGGTTCTCAAGACAACTGAAACTAGTTGGGTAATATGATCACTTATAAAATCATTCCGCAGAAAAAAATATTGGAATAAGATTTAGATAATTTTTAGTAGAAAAACTGAAGACCTGATAATAGGGTATTTGATCCTCAGTGGCAGTGTATAGAAAATAGTGTTGTGATGACATAGTTGTGTAAGCAGAGATGATTCATTCATGTTAATGTAGTTTTATACTAATTTGTTGTTGCTATATTTTATATATCTTCTCAAAAAACCCCAGTAGTCAATAGAAATATTTGAGTGTAAAAGATAAGTGTAACTTCATATTTGTAACTCCATATTCAGCTGATAGAAGATTGCTCCCATTTCTCATGAAAAATTGAATACCCAGTTTATATCAGTCCCATTTTTCATGAAAAATTGAATACCCATGTCCTAGGGTGATGTTATGATATTTGTATCCCCAATCATCTGTTGGGTTTATGCTGGATATTACACTCTGTACCTTTAATATTGAGTCTAAAGGGGAGGGAGAAGCACACAGTTTGTTTTCAGAAACTCTCCTCCTCCTGCTGGCCTTGAGAACGGAGAGGATTTTTTTTCTTTCCTTTTTTTTTTTTTCTTTTTTTTTTCCCCTTTTTTTTTTCTCCACTTCTTTCTAGTTAGTGTAGCTAGCTGAGGTGGAAAAGCTTTGGGGTTTTGTTTTTTGGTTTTTGGAGGGTTTTTTGTTTTGGTTTTTTTGTTGTTTTGGGGGGTTTTTAGGTTTTTTGGGTTTTGTTTTTGTTTTGTTTCGTTTTGTTTTTTCCCTGCTTTTCTTCGGAACTGAATCTCTCTGGACTGAGGACCCGAGGGAGCGCTGTGGAGCTTGACCCATCAAGATCTACCCTGCGCCGCAACTTTACCAAGCACCAGAGGGGCTGAGAACTGAGAACAGAGCAATCACCTACAGGAGAGACTCCCTTCCTAAAAGTTGTCATTTCTCCAGAGTGGCACGAAGATCTTGTCTTCAGGTATTGTTCAATTTATTGTGCTTTGGGGAGTGCTGTTAATAAACAGGTTTCTTTCCACTTCTCTCTGGGAAGTCTTTCCCGAACCTGTTTGGGGAAGGGGAGGGAGGGCCCCTTAGGAGGTTTCCTTCCAAATTTACCTTAAACCAGTACAACCCAGTTTATTGATTTCACAGTTTTAAAAGAAAAGCTGCTTCAGTTCTCTGTGGGATTATACAAGTGATCGCAAATGTCAAGACTTTTAGAGACTTGTTTTGAATAATGTTACATTTGTCTGATGAGAAGGCTTCTTCTGAGACCGGGGTAAAAGTTATTGTGAGACATGTCATTTATGGTCTAATAATATCCCCAATATACTTATAACACTATAAATACTTTGAAATGGGGAGGAATTTTCCGCTGCAAAAAAAAAAATTAAAGCTTTGCCTACACAGAGGAAGATAAATATCTATTTTCTATCTTTACCTGACCTTTACAAAAGGTTGCCATTAAAGGGAAATGTGTGCAACTTGTACATATCAATGGCAACCCAGAGAAGCAGTGATTGAAATCACAGACGAGGAAAACTTTATGGTGTGCCAGCTTAAAATGGGGGTCTCCACACCCCCTGCTCCCCTTGTGTAGCCTACAGCTGGCTGCCACGGGGGGAAGGGAAAGGGCTTTGGAGGTGGCTTTGTTCTGCGTTCCTGGAGCCTGTCATCTTACGCAAGTTGCTCCTACTCTTTTGCAGGTTACCCTCTAGAGTCACAGCCTTTAGATGCTTCTCCTTTCTGCCTTTGCTCTTCTGTTTAAAAGTATCAAAATATTTAGGTTGGCAGCACCACATTTTGCAGTTTGATCTGGAAATACCCTAGTACTAATGCTCTATTTGAAACTGTCCATTCTCTAGACAAGTGATTAAACAAGACTCTATTTTTATTAAAAAGAGAAGAAAGGCAACAATAGATCTATAGCTTTCTTGTCTTGGTGTTGGTTGTGTCCTGGAAGAATTCCAGAGGCTCTGAAACTAAAGACAAATACCTCCAGGCTCTTCTTTTGCTTTATCACTTGCTTTAATCCCAATATATGTCTGAAGACCTCGACATACAAGTTTTCAACATTTGAAATAAGTAATTTGGATTTTGTACAGAACATGGAGAATGGATAGCAAAAAGGTAAATCAAAAGACATTCAAGTTGCAATACTTAGCGAGATACTATGAGATAAAAAAGTCTTTAGTGACTTTTCACTGAAGCAGCCACAGAAGGAATTCCTGCAACATTTATCAAACCCAAAGGCAGGATGAAGAATAGGATAAAATATGCCTATTTCTTCCTCCAATGAAATATGGAACTGGAAAATCTATGACCTCTTGCAGTGTCTGGTCAAAAAGTCGGCAGAGAGAACACAGCTGATACAGAGTAGAAGAAAATTGCACATCTTTCATGTTCCAAATGTTCCTGGAGGCCCAAGGAAGAATTGTTACAAACAGGATGCAAAGATGCTCATGAAAGCAAAGATAAATAGAAAATAATATGACGTTGATATGCATACTGTGTTTTCAGATCTAGTGGTGAATTTAAGTACCTCAGATTAAAGCACTTTCATTCTGTGTCTAGATAGTTGTTGAACACAAATGTGCCTTGACGTTGCAAGCCAGGTTGATCACTTTTATATTTCTTGCATATCCCTCTCACCTATAGATGCAACTAAGCTCTCTCTGCCTTTCCTAGCCCCACTTCTAGAAATAGGAAAGTACACAAACAAGTATTGACACTGTCTGAAAGTGAGCCAGTAAGTGTCCAGATGTAGTTTTCCAATTCTCTTGGCATGGTGCCCAAGTGCCCTGAGCACTACAGCTTTTAATAAATTAATGGTACCATTGTATCAGGAATTTCCTAGGAAGATACTGACTTGGCTGACTTATTTCTATATCTAAATTTACCCTTTACTGTCATACAGAACTCTTCATGTTTCTGTAGTCCCTACTGGATCTAGTACAGTTCTTTTTTCATCCCTGTTGTTTGAAAAAACTTTTTTTATTAGAAAATTACAAGTATTCCAGCTTTTACTCTCATATATGTATGTATTCGTTTTTTAAAATTTTAAATAGCCCTTTGCAAGATTTCTATTCTTACCATAACATGAATTCTTCATTAACCATATTATTCCAACAGCCATTTTTTGTTTCCATTTCAGTTTAAGATACACTTCTGTGAATACAAATGACTAGAACTACGTAAAATATTGCACCCTGGCTGATACTGGTGCCTTGTGTAATTTAGAAGGCAGGATCGCTTCCTTGCATTCAGTGAAAATGGTGGAGATTGGACTTGCTTTTCCCTCTTTCTACTGCTGTGTCACACTGGCAGGATTCCTGTCATCCTTTGGTTGGCTATTTTATTCTGTTTCCTATTGCTTCTCTTTCACCTCTAGCTGGCAAAAATCTACTTTTAGGAAATGATTTCATCAACAGTTGCTTGTACTATGCAAATCCACTGCTGTAGCTCTATCTTAGAGGTGTCAGATGTCAGGCTTTCTATGTAGTATCTTAATTTAACAGTCAGCTAGAATCTCACACACCTTGTTCTCTCACTAATGCCAACACTGTGCAGTATCAGTCCCTAAGACCAATGGGTAAGAAATATCAAAAATAAAATTACATCTTGGGGACTTCCTTTTCAGTGTGTGCACATTTTAGCTTTCTGCTTAATTTTTGATTTACCAAACTTCCAGTTCATATATTAACACTCTTCTTGAGTTCCTGTGTGGTAAAGTACTGAATAATTTACCCTAATCTGTACTCTTGGAAACATGACACTTATCTTATAAGAAAGTTATCTTGTTGAATGTAAATTGCATCAGTCTAGCCTAGTATGCACCTCCAATAAAGAAATCCCCATTACAGTTTAGCTCTGTTTCCATTGGCCTTCACAGCTTACTGTTCTTGATTTGGAAAATCTGTGCTAAGGGCTCCTGCAGGTGCAACCAAACTGAATGCAGCCACCTAGATCACCAGTTCCTCCCCCAAAAACTTTCTGCAATTAGATATGCTATCTCTAGTCCAAGGCCAGGTTCTCTCATCTTTCCACCATATATTTCCAAACTGGTAAAGCCATTAAAAATGTCTGCTACTGAACTTGCATTTTCATGTTTAATTCTTCTAGTGTTTTAGCTGGTCCCTTTTTGTCTCTGTCTCGTTCTTCATTTCTTTCACCACAGTCCACAGCCCAAAATCTGCTGTTCCTTTGAACATGGTAATGGAAATAATATTCCTATTTTCGTTCCTACTTTCATTCCTGATTATATACCCTGTTATTACCTCCTTGATCTTAATTTCTATTGAGAACTAGAGTATCAATTTAGTCTATAGGAGATGCTCTTCTTCACCTTTAATCATCCTTCTCTTCTTGGCCTGTCTTTTTGACCTTGTCCCTCTCTTGTATAGCAGATGAGTATGTCATAAGTATTTGTGATTGTTTTCCTTCCAAGGTAAAGCTTAGTTATACTAACTGAAGTTCTTTTGCCTAATCTACAAGACAGAGTGTTCTTATTTTATCATTGTTTCTTTGTGGTCCAATTCTGTCCTTTTAACATCCTGTCTGAGGTTTTCATTTATTTTAGTAGGTCTGTAGCCCACTCCTAACAGTCTTTTTCTCCTTACTTGTGAGTCTGTCTCTGGGTAGCATGGTGCTTACGTACTTCTGATTCTACTAAAAACCATAAGCTGTTCTTCCTAGTAAATAAACCACTTTGTAGCCAGATTCTCAAAATTTCTACCTGCTGTAATCTCAGTTTGTGTGTCATATATAACCCAAAGTGATTTGATTCAGCTGCTTCAGTCCAGTGTTATCTTTTAGAAAAAGGTCTTTTACAAGGTACACATTGCTTTCCAAAATAAAGTTCAGTATGAAATTGTATTAGCTCATTATGGTGGGTTGACTTCAGCCAGTGGCTAAGCATCCAGGCCCTCACCATATTGAATGATATGGAATATGCCTTTGGCCATTTTGTGTCAGCTGTGTTGGCTGTATCCCCTCCCAGCTTCTTGACTATCTCTAGCCCTACTCACTTGTGCATGCAGAGCATGAAAAAAACCTCTTGACACTATGCAAGGGCTGCTCAGCCATAGACAAAACACTGGTGTATTATGTTGGTCTAGACACAAAGCCAAAACAGCATCACATGGGTTCTTATGAAGAAAATTAACTCTATCCCAGCTAGAACCATTATATTCATTCAGTAACAGAGAAATTAATCAGCCATTACATTCAAAATTTGTGAACATAACATGTTCACAACTTTTTAGAATTTCCATATGCCAGATCTGTTTGTTGTGTGATACTTACGACCTCTGTTTTCGTAAGTTAGATATTCTGTATGGATAATGAAGAAGAATAGAAAGAAGTAAAATCCGCAATACCCCAGACAGTAAGGCAAATGTTAAAAACTATTATCTGGAGAGTTTTTAATACGTCAGTTTTCTAACCCATCTCATGTTGTGGGTCCTTTACGGTACCTGTGGGAATTTTAGGGATATGACATTGCACAGGGGTCAGTTTAGCTCCCCACCATTTCACTTTTTTTTTTTTTCCGTTATTGCAATCTGTACAAGACTAATCTATTGAACAGCAGCTTCTTTTGATTCTTCAACAAGAGCAGGTCATGTAGGATTGGACATAACTTTGATCATGGTGACATGCCCTTCCCTTATTATGAGCCAAAGCAGAAGTGCTTTGCAACATTATGCTAAGAACAGAACGGATCTTTACACTCTTCAGTTCCCTCAGATAAATATTTAAGCATTAGACCAACAGGTTGTCAGTATTATTTTGGTAGTAAAAAGAATAAGGAGAATACCTATCTATAATAACAAAACTGGCAGTAACAAGAATGTTAAGAATGCATCTTGTTACAACTAAGAAGGACAAGGGCATGTCACTCACTTTACACCATAATTTAAA
The DNA here is from genome assembly GCA_013398615.1 of Brachypodius melanocephalos. Classification (NCBI taxonomy): domain Eukaryota; kingdom Metazoa; phylum Chordata; class Aves; order Passeriformes; family Pycnonotidae; genus Brachypodius; species Brachypodius melanocephalos. The sequence goes on from VZSR01003809.1 coordinate 12,645,131, forward strand.
AATCTTTTCCTTTGTATCCCTGTAGCTCAGCATTGTATATGCTGATTCATAAAAATTTCCTCTGTGTTACGAGTATTTATCTTGATTTCCCTTTGTGATATACAATGTTGTCCTTCTTTTTTCAAGGACATTACTCATACCTTGAAGGCCAAAGTTATCTGTGCCATCTGGATGATCAGAATTATCAGTAAATTTCTTTTAATTTCGGTGTTTCTCTGATGTTCAGAGGCAACACGCTCCTGAATTGTGTAGGACCAAGAAAATTCATGTTTTTTCTACCTGAACCATTTCTGTAATGGTTAAAGAGATACTTTTGTTATACTTATTAGTCATAGAATCGGTAATGTTGGAAAAGACCTTCAAGATCATTGATTCCAACCTTTGGCCAAACAATAAATGTCAATGTCAGTTAAACCATAGCACTAAGTGCCATGTCCAGTCATTTCTTGAGCACTTCCAGGGAGGTGACTTCACCACCATTGTGGTCAGCCTGTTTCAATGCTTGGCAATCCTTTCACTAAAGAAAATCTTTGCAGTGTCTAATCGGAAGGTCCTCTGGTGCATTTTGAGGCATTTCCTCTTGTCCTGTCACTAGCTGCCTGGGAGAACAACCCCCTACCAGGGGCCTTTTTGACCTTTAATTTATCAAATAATTCTATCATCATTTGTAAAGTTTAAATTCTTAGGAATTTTATAGATCTCATTGATAATGTGGAAATTTTCCAGATCTTTATGGTATCCTTTTGTCTCCATCACATGTGCTCACACACGCACACAGACTTATTCATGTTTCAAATATCCTCAGCAGCACTAAACCCAAATAGCAGTGGGGCATATACTGTTTTTTCTAGGTGTTCCTGTAGAAGAAATAATACTGAAAAATAGACATGGAGCTCAGAACAGCAAATGAAGATGGTACAAAGGCAAATGGTGGAAAGCTGGCATAAACTTGTGAGAAACAACAAAAAAATCAGCCTTAAGACATCTGATGGGAGTTCTGTGTTCTGTTGTCCTTGATTGCAGGCAGTCTTAATGACACTTGAGAGCTTGATCACATTTCTCTTACTCCAACTCACCCCACTCATTTCAACAAGACTGCTTTGGAATTCATTGCTATTCAGTATAAAAACTATTGCAATTTTGCTGTAATTCAATAACCATTTAGTTACAAGTATGCGTTTTGAATGATAGCTATGGGTCTCCTGTTCTAAATTTACACCAAGAATATTTCATTTCACAGTGATCATCCCATTTCTTTACAGTAATAATTTTGACCATATTATTTTGATAATGTCCACTATCAAAGCCATTCATGCTGTGGAAGCAGTGGAAAAATAAAGATTGATTGAATCAATGAGCTATACATTCTTAATGTGTAGTATTACATTTACCTGCTTTGGCAACTTCTTGCCTACTACTCAGAACCAGACTCTGAGTTTAAATATAAAGAGATGGTGTTCTTTGCTACTGCCACAGAGATGGCAAGTCCTGTCCAGCCACTGATTTTGTAGTAGACCTCTCCAATAAATATATTATATAAAAATTAGTAGTGTATATATGAGAAGAAAGAGATATTCTAATGGACTCCAGTCTTGTACTTGTATCTTGCCACATGAACTTTATCTTTGAACTTCATGCCAGCCTCATTTGATTTAAAAGAACAATGAAAAGAAGGTATAATCCATCATAGATGACAGCCATTTGTTTCAAATCAAATTTCTCTAATTTTAGAAATAAGCCTAAATGCTGAAATAAATGAAAACAGTGATATTTTTCTTAAAAGTGGTTAAGATTCTGCAAAGCTAATAATTTCATGATTTTTTTCAGTTTCTGGAATACTGATTTCAAAAAAAGATGAGGCCAGATGACTTTATGCAATTCTCAGTGAGAGAATTTACTAAGATCAAGATATCACACTTGTTTCACAGCCAGGTCAGATGTAGAATTATGATGACTTAATGCTCTCTATGTCACTATTTATCTCCTCACTTCAAAGAGCATAACTATGCAATAAAATCACAGGCAATCTGGCTGAATAAATAATTCATCATGCAGCCATGCATTCCAAAAAGAAATATTAACTCCTTTAGACTTTCCTAGCTATGATTTTGTGTTGTCATTTATTAGTACTTTGCTTCTAGGGTAATCCATATGCAAATGAAACAATAAACAATCTTGTCTTCCACAGGAACATATCAAAGTAAATCCTCAGAGAGTCATGTTCTTCTGCTTGAGGAAACAGCCAAGTCAGCATTCTCTCCTTTCCCCCCACCTCCCCTTCCTTGTTCATGCTGGCAAGAAATGAAAACTATTTCAGCATATTATACAAAATATGTAGATTTCATGTGATTATTTCAGTCTTGCTGTATATTAGCCATGAAAGCATATTGATAGTATCACCAGATATTTCCTAAGCTATTCAAAAATTATCACCTGTCTTTCCCACTTTCAATCTGAGGAAACATTAAGCTAGGCTTAAAAAAAGGAAAAAAAAAAAAAAAAAAAAAAAAAAAGAGAGAGAGAGAAAAAAAAAAGAGTGAAAGAAAAAAGGGGACTGCACTTTCCAGAAAGACAGGTTTGTCTGGTTTGGTTCTCTGAGTGTTCCCCATTAGGTTAACTTATGTGCTCCCTTATGTTGCTTTTCTGTTAGAGTATCTTCTGTATCCCAGAAGGCAGCAGAGTAAAGCAGATAGCATCTACTTTTGACTCTATGGCCAAATTGAGAGGCAGCATGTAAGTGGATGCAAGATCTGTATCAGTGAGTGGATGCAAGGCTTAGTGATTCTTACCCAGCCCAAGCAAGTTTAAGCTAGTTTAATTTAAATGCTGAGTGTGGCAGAAGAAGGTGCTATATCAGGTAAGATTCCCTGGGATTAACTGAGGCCTGATCCAAAATTCAAAGGCTTTGAAGAAGGTTCTTGGATTCCCACCTGAATCTAGTGATGTGGTTAACTGCCAAAACTGTTACTCTGTCATTGCTGGGTGATATTTTAAGATATGATCAAATAAATAGCTTAATTTCTAGAAGTGTTCAGTACTTGTTGCCCTTAAAGTCTTAGTGAATGTATACAAATATATATATGTGCATGCTGTTCCAGCTTGGCACTCAAACTTTAAAATATGACTCACACTGCATACTGTGTTCTGCTAAAAACACGCAATGCTCAATTATACAAATGAATTTTACACAAAAGATTTATGCTTGCAATAACCCATTCAAACATTTTTCTCTTCTCTTTTTGCATGTTCCTCTCACTGTACCACTATTTGTTTTGGAGACTGAAGATTTTTAAATACAAGTGAAGACTAGCATGGATGACAAAACTTACAGCTTTCCAAGTCTCTTCCAAGATACCACATTCTTGTGATAACAGTAAAGTTCCTCTGCCTATGTTACCTGGAGCTGTTCCTAAGATTTTCAACAAGGTTGCCAATTAGAAGGAATCGTGACATTTTGTTCATGTGTGTGATACAAGACCTGCTGACTAGGAGTTGCTGAAACCACCGCCTAATTTCATGATATTTAAACAGTAAATTACCATACTTAGCATTTTTGTCAGCAAGCTGAATGATTAATTGATTTATTGGTTGCATGTGTACCTCCTGCTTAGTGATTATTTTCAGCCATAACTGTTCAACCTATTAGGGAGTGAGAGCTGCTTTTAATTTACAAGGATGTCAAGACATTTGTAGACAAAATGCTCAGGTAAAAAACTGGCCATGCTCACCTTGAGTTATCCACTCGCACTCTCTCAGGCCTCCTGGGTATAATGATTAATGCACAGGCTGCATTGAAAAAAAATTTTTAAAAAAAGGCATGTCAGGAAAGAAATAGGGGAAAAATGAATAAAAGAACTGGCAGAAACAAAAGTGAGAATGAAAAACTCTGGAACCTGACTTCTGCTCTGCATGAAAAACATTTTTACCCTTTATTGCACCTATGAAAATGCAAGAGGATGGCAACAATGTTACATGGTGGAAGGGTAGAGCTCATGAAATAGAAGGTGGTCTTAGGGGGAGCAGACAGGACTATCAAAGTATACATAAGAGTAGAGCATTCCCATATCACTTGAGGCTGAGCTCTCAGTACTGATTGTGTATACACATTAAAATCAAATAGCATATGGCATATATTATACTGATGATGCAGAAAAATAGTCTACCACTGGAAGACGTCTTTCTCAGTCATTTGCTCTGTGGCACTCTGCCAGTGGCCTGATTGCTGACCAAACCCTATTGTCCCTAAGGACATTTTCAATATTGATGAATGACTTCTTTCCCTGGATGTAAGTGGCAAACACATACATTCATTTCTACTGTTTTGTTTTTTGGGTTTTTATCTTCTCTCATCCTAGGCTATTAATCTGTTTACAGCAAAAAGCCCACATGTAACCCTGGTTTTTCTCTCTTAGCAATTTAGCAATGAGAGTAACTTTTAAGGCTTATTTTTAACACATTGTTCCTCTAAATATGCTCATCTCTCACCACATATTAGTAAGAATTGCTTGATTTTGAAAGTCTTCACATCTGAAAACATGCCACCTCCAGTTTCTTCCATGTTTTGCTTATTTCAGTATAAATTACACAACTTTCTATACAGTGCATGGGCATGTTCCCTACAATTTTCCTATTCCATTTTCACTTTTCTGCATTTTTTGGTCACTCTTATGATTGCGCACAGGGATTCACCACAGCCACAACAACCTTCTGGAGCAAACTGAGATCACAGCATCACATTTGAAACACTAGAGGTTGCTAAAGCCTGTGTTTATTCATTGAGTTTTCTCAAGTGAAACAACATGATAGATCTTACTGAAGTTAAGTCATGAAACGAAAATTCCTCTTACTCTCATACCTAAAGTAATACAAGATAATTCATTCTCTGAGTTCTCTAGCTCCTTGACTATTAACAAAAGGCACAAGATCCTGTTCCAGTACATAAAAGGCACCTATGATACATACAGGTAATCTGGGATACAGAAAATCGAGGATAAATGCAGGATCAAGGATTTAATCTTTAGGATCTATTTACACTTTATCAGACATGAAGGCTTCTAGTTTAAGAATAGTTGGTTGCCGTGTTTTAAAATACGTGTTATAAGAATATTGCCAGAAAAAGGAAAAAAAAAGAAAATTCAAAATTTTAAAACAAATACAAGGTAAATTCATTTTCTGTAAGAACAGATACACATACTGTATACGTGAGATTGTGCCCCATGTCAGGCACGTGATACTTCTCTGGATGACTTTTTTAATCTTGTATTGTAGGCTTTTCATTGGGTTGAAGAGTATCTGGTCTATAAATCAAGCTATTTAGTGGTGATTTAAGTATGTCAACTACTCTCATACATGCAAGACCTTAGCTAAAAAAAGGCAGTCAATCATTTCCTATTACTGTTCTTCTGATTAGAAAAATTAGTACTAATAGGTTGCCTGGCAAAGGGAGACTGTACTAAAGCACTAGCCATGACTATAGTAATCAATTTTTATCGCCCTGTGAGAAACCTAACTGGAATAGTGTCGCTTTTTAGCATCTAAGCTTCTGGAGTCCAATTATTAGGCAAGGAACTCATTTTCTTCTGAAGAAAAGACCGCTTATCCAAAAAAAATTATTATTTGACACATACCTGCTATGGCTCCCCAAATGAAAAACAAATATAGAGATGCCCAGACAGGTTAGTTTTAATAACTGCATGGTTTCATATGCTTAATTTATAAGTAGTGAACACTTGGGACCACCAATCTGTGAATAGTCTTAGGAGAAATTGCTTGGGCCCCTTTCCAACCTCTCTTCCTGACAGGAATTTCTATGAGGGGGGTAGGGAGTTTAAAATGAACGTGCCCTAACATCTGGGCTGGGGAAGCTAACAGACCACCTTTGTTCTCAGCAGTTCCAGTAGTTTCCAGTGCAGTCCAACATCCCTTAGAATACTCTTGTTTCAGGAAGGGAAAGCAAGGCCATGAGAAGAGATCCTAAATATGATAGCAAAAGCTGCCCCCTGCTTCCAGGAGGGTATACACAGGGGAATGGAAGGGCCAGCTGGCATCAGATGGAATATTGTCTAGCTTGTGTGAGCCCATCACATACGTTCTGAGCAGCAGGAGGTTCTATATTTAGAGCGGGAGAATAATAGCCGAGACATGGTGCCTGATTCTTCTTCAAACTCAAGTCTACTTGTGTACATGAACTGATTCCCATTGATTTCAGTAGATCGGACTCCACCATTTTAGCGCCAGTAGCATGGCTGACTTCACAATGCTAAGGGGAGTTTAGCCAAAGTAAAAAGCACACCATTTTGTTCTGCGTGCAACCAATGCTTTAAAATAACAGAGATCGGAGCAACTGTCTCAACACTTCTCTTCCTACAAAGGCCTGTTAACACATTGTTAGCCTTTCCTGTTTGACTTACTAAGATCACTGAACTTTTCTACAAAATTTATTTTGTAAATAAACTTTGTTACTATGGTTGGTCAGAGTTGAGTGTCTGCTCAGAGACTAAACCAAAGTTCTTTTAAAGGGTTATTCATGCCTTCAACTTTAAACCTATGAAGTTGGAGAAAGAAAAGTTGAAAGTATCTTGGGCTGAGCCCAACTTCTTCTGTTAAAAGAGCTAGGGAGAGAAGTGAAAGATTATTTACAGTGCAAATGAAAATCAATTTGAGCCTTTCCTTGGCCATTATATGAAACAGACCCTGCCTTGTAATTCTGCTGATCTCTGTGTAGTCATAAACCAGAGATTTACTTGCTCCTCATTGCCAAAAATTAACTGCTACAGATGTCAGACAATTATGCTGAATGAGTGTGCTGCGCCTTCATTAATTTTCTTCTTTTGTCTGAGTTGCCAATTTTGAAAGCTGCCCAGTTATCGAAACTCCACTTAAAGTGCCTAAGATCAAGCCCAGAAACAAGCCCAGGGCAGTAACACAGTATGATACTAGAACAAGTAAAACATTTGTTGACTCATGACCCATCTAGATCAGAAGCCCTCAAGAATGTTTTATGCTAAATAAATAAATAGATCTCTAAAGTTAACTGATTGCTCCATGCAGAGCAGACTCAACACTTAGTGTAACATTTGCCTGAACAGCAGAAAAGCAGGCAGAAAGCTGCCTTGCAGCTCTGCTCTTCCAGACAGAGGAGAATTCAAACACAGCTATGCGTACTCTCCACCACCTGCTCTCTTCATCTTCTCTGAAGACATGTCAGTACAGGGCAGAAAGCACAGCCTTAGGCTTTTTTGAATTATTGAGACAACTAAACAGTCCCCAGCCGGCTCAGTATTAGAGAGGTGGACTTAGGTTGCTTAAAGCCACATTTCTAACTACTTAACAAATGTTTTTCAGTTGTGCAGAGAGCAAAATAGATTGGGTAGAGAAACTATCAATAAACAGCTCAGGATTCTTCCCGATTCCCTATGTCATAATGTACCTCTGTGACCTGAAATCTAGTGGTACTATACATGTCTTAATATCTTCCCTTGCTAAGACTTCAACTGCTCTTCAATTCGTGCTGCACTGATACTAGTTCTCAACTAAAACAGAGTGACCCCAATATTCATAGTACTGATTTTAGTTCAACAAGGGTTTAACAAGGACTGTGGTTCCTTTAGGGCACACTTAATATGTTCTTAATTTCGAAGACCAAGCATAGACTACTGTTGTGCAGTTTTCAGTTGAAGAGGAGTGTAGAGTTTCTTTCCCTGCCAGGACTTTGCATTTTATTTAGAAAAAGACAAGAACCTATCAGGGGTCAGCTTTTCTAATTGGCATGTGGTTTGACCACTCAGGAAATAGAATGCGATTTGTGCCAATGCCCATATAAACTCTCAGGCCGGGTTTGAGGCTCACTTCCGTCTGGTAAAAGGTAACATCGTGCAGAGGCCAGGGCAGGCCGGGCCAGGCCAGGCCCTGCTGTCCCCCTAGGCAACCGGGCTGGCTGAGCCCTTTTCCCCTGGCTGCCAGGGGGGGAGAGGGGAGGAAAAGGCCCGGCGGCTGCTTGCTCTGCGGCCAGGGCAGGGAGGGAATGTTCCCCTCCCCCTTTCTGGGCCCCTGGGAGCACCCCTGATTTGAGCCACCCCAGATTGAGACTGAGGGGTGGTAGGGGAAAAAGCATCCATCAGTCTACCTAATGGCTGAGATCCTGGCTGCTGTTCCTGAACCTTTCACCACCGGCATGGCTTTGAGAGTTTTACAGCTCCCACTGCAGAGACCATGGACCACCGCAGGCCCGGGCAAGCTTTAATTCTTTCCTGACACAGATTGAGACTTT